>CAIGQQ010027614.1:1426445-1453023 GCA_903798035.1 Danio albolineatus
AAATAAATAAATAAATAAATAAATAAATAAATAAATAAATAAATAAAACAATACAAATATAATAAAATAAAAATATTATGAAAATAAAATAAAATAAATGAAATACAACAGTCTCATAAATAAAAGTCTCAGAATTTCTAATCAGAATATTAAGGTAAAGCATCAAGTTAAGGTATATATCAAGTCATTTTCCAGGTACAGCTCATATTGGTGATCACATTGGTTACAATACATTTTTATTAAAATTTACTAATGAGACTTTATTTTATTAATGCATGTATAAAGCAAGACACTAAGTATATTTTGTTATTATACCTGCTGAAGTAATTTTTCACTCAATATTATGATACTAAAGTATAATGTGATAAAAGCATCAGCAATTAATCACAAGAGAATCTGATACCAACATAAGACTGTTTTTTAACTTTAACTTTAAGACGAGTGCTCTGAAAACAGATGTAATTTTCCACGTTTGCTCCTAATATCTGCTATACCTACAATGGTTGCAATAGTAGAATGACAGTTCAGCCTAAATCATCAAGTCATTTTTCCAGCGGCAGCTCAGATCTACTGACGCACGGAGACAAAAAGTACTTTTCTACATCTTGTTCAGTGTGTGCAATGAGTAACAGACAGCGGAGCAAAGGATGAGCTCATCTCTGTGTTTCCGTCGCCTGCGTTTGACAGATCTGCGCATTCAAAAGATATTTTTAAATCAAAACGTCACTCCTACATCTACAACACGCTCCCCGTCAAATTAAGCTCAGCTGGCATATTCCATATACTCTTGCATGCTCGTATCCTTTTTTAATCTCTGTGCAGTTTTTCAGACTCTCCAGATGAAGTCTGTGAGTTTCCATGGCAAGCAGTGTTTTATCAGCAGGGCGTGTGTGTGTGTGTGTGTGTGTGTTAGTTGTCAAACAGAGTCGCCCACACAGGTCTGCCATCCCAGCTAACAGGGAACGTTCCCAGAACATTCACTAACGTTCTTTAAAAGTTGTGAAAATGTTAGCACAGAACGTTATCAATGGAACGTTTTTAGAATGTTCTCATAACGTTCTTGTAACGTTGTTAAAAAACGTTCTTAGAACAAAGTTTTTGAACGTCTTCAGGATGTTATTTGTACTTAATGAACGTTCTCATAATGTTGATGAAAAACGTTCTTATAACAAAGTTTTTTTGAACGTCTTCAGGACGTTATTTGTACGTTCTCATCGTAGGTTTTAAGAACGTTGTAAGAACATTATGCTAACCATAAAGAAACGTTCTAGCAACAATAAGCATACTGGACATTTCAACGTTATTGAAACGTTACAATAAACGTTCTTACTAGAACATTATATTTTGGTGGAAATTTAGGTTTTGAGGGGCGCCACGGTGGCGTAGTGAGTAGCACGTTCGCCTCACAGCAAGAAGGTCGCTGGTTCGAGCCTCGGCTGGGTCAGCTGGCATTTCTGTGTGGAGTTTGCATGTTCTCCCCGTGGTTGCGTGGGTTTCCTCCGGGTGCTCCGGTTTCCCCCACAAGTAGAGCCCTGCACGGGCCTTAAATCTAAGCCCGAGCCCGACCCTGGCCCGAGACGCACAGGCTGAAGCCCGGCCCGTGTCCGACAGATTATCAAAACTTTCGGCCCGAGTCTGGCCCGAAGCCCGTTTTTTTTCCCCGCCAAACATCTTAGCCTTTATGCAGCCATTAAAATAGACCAGATTTGTATTTAATAGAGAACTGATATTTTTCGTTTCCTTTTTTATCAGAATGATTTAGAGAAATTATTGGAGTTTTTTTGTTTGTTATTTTACGGAAAACCTTTGATGATGGAGGAGAGACCTGTGGTGGCTGTTTCAAGTTATCTAGAGCTGTATGAAAAGCGCACCGCGCTCCTTTTTTCTCTTGACAACATAAAGGCAGTATACGCGCGCGTCGCGCTTTTGGAACGGACAGGTGCGCTCGGAGTGATCGGCCCCTGATGTGCAAACATATTTGTTAATTCGCGGGACGGTAACACGTGCCGACAACACGTTTGCCAAAGGAGCAAAGAATATTGCAGATTGAGACAGATGAGTTGCCAAACCTGCCCTGATGCTGACCGCCTCCGTCCTGGATATGCGTCATAAACTCAACACATAGGCTATAGTTTTAATAAATTAGTGTACAACTAACAAACCAACTTTTTTCCATTTAGAAAATTACAGTTATTAATAGTTCTTATATAATATACATTTTTACAATAGCCTGCATACATGAACCGCGAGTGAGACGGAGGAAAGAAGTCATAATCATAAGACATAATCTTTAAACTAATGACTTATGTTAAAAATGTTGACAGGGGTTTTGTAATATAATATTAACAGCAGAGCATTAATTAAATGCATATTTAATGCGATCGATTCGAGGTAGCCAGTTAACAATCCAGTTTGTGTTTTGGCATTGTAGACGCATTAGCGGAGGGTTTTTTTTAAGCACTTCACTTAGATGTTATTCGTACTTCAATTTTATTTAGAAAATAACTGACCAACAAAACTTATTAGACTATAGACTATACGAAACTATACGAAATTCGTTTTTAAAAAATATTTTTTTTCTAGCAGAAATTTACTAATTATATTTTTGATTAGATCCCGTCTACTGCTCAGCTGTGCGGTGGAGGATTTTCGGTCAGTGCAAAGTGTAAGGATTTAATTAATGCTTCACTAATGATTGTAGCATATCACAATCTTCTGACATATATTTGCAATTTTTTAAGATGCCATAATTATAAAGATTATGTCTTATATAAGAAATAAAAAAGGAAACGAATTATGTCATAATAATTGCTCTTAAATAATGTAGCCTTTGACAGTATAAGCATATGTGTTTCTTTAGATGATGCGGGGGAAGGAGGCGGGGCAGTGCTGGATTTGTGCGTACCGCAGGCCCCTTGGACTTAAATGTTGTTCATTGTGCATAACCAATTAGCTCGTCATTTAAAGTCGTCACTATTTGAAAAGTTGACCAGACCTTTCCTCTTTCGTTTTTCACAGTTTCACGTGGTTAGAAATCTCTATAGGCAAGGCACCACTGGCGCTTCTGGACGGCGCGCATAAGATGTCATTAAACTTTTTTTGACGTTTGATTATGGAGCAGGCCCGAAGCCCGATATGCGCGCTAGCTAAGACGTGAAAATAGGCCCGAAGCCCGGCCCGAGGGGCACAAAAAAGTCGGGCCCCGACGGGCTCGGGCTCAAATGCAGGGCTCTACCCACAAGTCCAAAGACATGCGGTACAGGTGAATTGGGTAGGATAAAATTGTCCGTAGTGTATGAGTGTGAATGAGTGTGTGTGGATGTTTCCCAGAGATGGGTTGCGGCTGGAAGGGCATCCGCTGCATAAAAAATATGCTGGATAAGTTGGCGGTTCATTCCGCTGTGGCGACCCTGGATTAATAAAGGGACTAAGCCGAAAAGAAAATAAATGAATGAATTTAGGTTTTGAAAACATTGTAAGGACGTTATGCTAACCATAAAAAAACGTTCTAGGAACAATAAGCATACTGGACATTTCAACGTTATTGGAACGTTACAAATAAACGTTCTTACTAGAACATTATATTTTGGTGGAAATTTAGGTTTTGAAAACATTGTAAGGACGTCATGCGAACCATAAAAAAACGTTCTAGTAACATTAAGCAAACTGGACATTTCAATATTCTTGGAACGTTACAAATAACATTATGAGAACGTTCTCACAACCTAAATTTGTTAACTGGGATGAGATCAGGGCTGTGTTTCAGTCCTGTGAACCAGCACATCCCATCATTCTCCAAACACTAAACAGTAAACATATCAAGCAGATCTGCTCTCTTACCACATACAGTAGTTCTGATGTGTTTTAGATGTAATGTTTTACAAATAGGATGTTTCCCAGAGATGGGTTGCAGCTGGAAGGGCATCCGCTGTGTAAAACAAATGCTGGATAAGTTGGCGGTTCATTCCACCGTGGCGACCCCAGATTAATAAAGGGACTAAGCCGACAAGAAAATGAATGAATCACCTGGTCACTAGATCACAATCCAATAGAGCACCTTTGGTTTGTGGTGTAACGGGAGATTCTAACGCTATCTCACGGACAATACGTAACTTTTTAAAAAGTGGCTAATTCATATGAATTCTATTCAGTACGAATTGCTCATCAACCAATGACGGTTGTGTTTAGGGGTGGGGTTAGGTGCCACGCCTCCTTTTTTAAATCGTACATTTTCGTACGACTGAACTTGTACGAATTAGCCACTAAACTGCCAAAACGTAAAATACTTACGTTTTCTCGTGAGATCAGGCTGGAGATTCACATGGATGTGTAGCCGACAAATCTGCAGCCACTGCAAGATGCTATCATGTCAATATAGACCAGAATCTCTGAGGAATATTTCCAGTACCTTAATGAATCTATGCCACGAAGGATTAAAGCAGTTCTGAAGGCAAAAGGGGGTCCAATCCGGTACTAGTAAGGTGTACCTAATAAAGTGGCCGGTGAATGTACAGTATGTTTTATGTAAATCTGACTTTTAAGACCTCTATATAGAGTTAAACATTCATTTTATTAACTAAATTTCTTAAGATAAGTGGTTGCAAACAATTTTTATGGGCTGACTTTAGACAAACAAATTAAATTTAGTGATGTTCAACCCAATTTGTTTGCTTAAATTCAGCCCATATAAATTGTTTTCAACCACTTACCTTAAAGACTGAATCATTTTTTCAGTGCAGCTATAAATAAGTCTCAGAATTTTTGGATTGAGCTGATGATGATATCATAGCTGTCATTTTAGGGTGAACTATCCCTTTAATCATCACATTAGCTCACTGGTGATGATGCAATCATGAGGCGCCACAGACATCAGAGCACTGCTGCACTATTTGCATATTCATGAATGTGTTTGTGTCCAAAGCGTTGCTCGTTTGCTCATTCAGCCATTCAATGCATAATGAATGCCACATATGAGAGCAAAAATGAGACACAACTGCATCTGAAACCACTGCGCTGTGTGCAGGACTCCACCGAAAAATGCAATCTGATCATTCAGGCTTTCCTGCATTTACAGAAATTCGACATTGATCTGATTTTAAGCCCCAGAAGGAGGTTTGGATTGAGTTTGGCAAAAATATGGTTTATTTCTTTGCTTTTGAGACTACACAAAAATCTAAGCCGATTTTAGTAGGATAAACCAAAAAAATTGGATTGTTTGGGGCCTGTCTGAACAAATCCTCCTTCTCTTGCTGTTTACTCGGTTGTTTCAAAGCCATTTGACTCCCTCTGTGGACACAAACGGTGATTTCATAAAGACTGTGCTGGATGCTATTTTCAATGCATTTCAGGAGAATGAAGACTGAAGATTATGCCTTCAAAATAGACACACATGCTTCATAAAACTGCTCCAAATGACCATAAATGCTAGTCTAAATCAAGTCTAAATCAAGATACATATTCTTGAGGACTCTTCATGAGTCCCAAAATCCATACCTGACCATAATCGACCATAATCAATCACATAAATTCATAACTCATTGATTTAGTGGCTAATTTGTATGAATTTGTTCAATATCATTCATACATTTTAGTTTGATTTGCTCATGCCCCAAAGACAGTTGGGTTTAGGGGTGGGGTTTGGTGCCACGCCTCCTATTAAAAAATGTACATTTTTGTATGACTGAACTCATAAGAATGCGCTACGGTGGCCTAGTGGGTAGCACGTTCGCCTCACAGCAAGAAGGTCGCTGGTTCGATTCCCGGCTGGTTCAGTTGGCATTTCTGTGTGGAGTTTGCATATTCTCCCCGTGGTTGCGTGGGTTTCCTCCTGGTGCTCCGGTTTCCCCCACAGTCCAAAGATATGCGGTATAGGTGAATTGGGTAAGCTAAATTGTCCAGAGATGGGTTGTGGCTGGAAGGGCATCCGCTGCGTAAAACAAATGCTGGATAAGTTGGCGGTTCATTCCACTGTGGCGACCCCGGATTAATAAAGGGACTAAGCCGAAAAGAAAATGAATGAATGAATGAATGAACTCATAAGAATTCATGGAAGTTAGCCACACTTATGTTTCCTTGCGAGATCAGGTTGGAATGACCTCTTACTTAAATCTGATGTGCATACATACATAAATAAAAGAAAAGCCTAAGCCCAGACAGACCCAATGAAATAAGACCTAAATCTGATCCGGCCACATTTATTTTAGAATCCAACTTGAACCACAAGTCAGAAAAATCATGTAAAATCCAGTTGATTTTTTTAAAGGTGTCAGCTGTGTTATATGTAAAGAATGAACTGCCCCTAGGAGATTAATAAAGTTTTAAACTCAACTGTACCTAAACTAAAAATATAGACAGCGCCCTCTAGTGGATTTGTTATCTGAAACATGCAACAAAACATGCCCTAAGTAACAAAAGTAGCAAAGATTGTTGGTAATATTATTATGTTAAGCATGTCAACTATGTTATATGTGAAGAATAAACTGCCCATTGAGGATTAATAAAGCTTTAACTTAAACTAAACTAAAAATATAGACAGCGCCCTCTAGTGGATTTTCTATCTGAAACATGCAACAAAATGCACACTAAGTAACAAAAGTACCAACAATTGTTGATATTATTATTGTTAAGTGTGTCAGTTATGTTATATGTGAAGAATGAACTGCCCCTATTAGATTAATAAAGCTTTAAACTCAACTTAAACTAAACTAAAAATATAGACAGTGCCCTCTGGTGGATTTGTCAACTGAAACATGACAAAACACGCCCCAAGTAACAATAATAGCAAATATTGTTGGTATTATTATTGTGTTATTGTGCAGAAAGAACTGCCCGTAGGGGATTTATTAAGCTTTAAACTAAACTAAAATATAGACGTGTATAGGCAGCGCCCTCTAGTGGATTTGTCATCTGAAACATGCAACCAAACGCACCCCAAGTAACAAAAGTAGCAAAAATTGTTGGTATTAATATTGGGGGGTATTGTGTTAGTTCTGTTATATGTGAAGAATAAACTGCCACTATTGGATTAATAAAGCTTTAAACTAAACTAAAAACATAGACAGCGCCCTCTAGTGGATTTTTAAAAAATATCTAAAGCATTAAAGAAAAATATATAAAACATTAATGCACATCAGTAACTCGTCACAAACTTTTCAAATGTACATCCCTGTAAGGTAACATTGTAAATAACTGGAAATCTGACAACCGCAATACTAAAACCCTGTTTTAACAACTGTGATCGGAAGTTCACAGTGACCCTGTTCTCTGGACTCGTCTCAAGCGGTGGACTTCAACATTCTGATTGCTTGCCACTGAACCGCGTCTTAGCTCATTACCATAAAGTTGACTTGATTTCAACTCTCTTCGACGCCCACACCGCCGAAGACGCGCCATTCTGCTCCTCGCCACTGGCTCCCATTGAAAATGAATGACTTCCGGCTACTTTGACGCTCTCGCTGCTCTCGCCGTACGGTTAGTAACAAAAGTAGCAACATTTGTTGATATTATTATTGTTTTAAATGTGTCAATTGTGTTATATGTAAAAAATTATACTGTCCCTAGGGGATTAATAAAGCTTTACACTCAACTTAAACTAAAAATACAGACAACGCCCTCTAGTGGATTTGTCATCTGAAACATGCAACGCACCCTAAGTCACATAAGTAGCAAAAATTGTTGGTATTATTATTGTGTTAAGTGTGTCAAATGTGAAGAAAGAACTGCCCGTAGGAGATTAATTAAGCTTTAAACTAAAGTAAAATATAGACGTGTATACGCAGCGCCCTCTAGCGGATTTGTCATCTTAAACATGCAACCAAACGCACCCCAAGAAACAAAAGTAGCAAAATTTGTTGGTATTATTATTGTGGAGTAATGTGTTAGTTCTGTTATATGTGAAGCATAAACTGCCCCTATTGGAATTATAAAGCTTTAAATTACACTAAACTAAAAACATAGACAGCGCCCTCTAGTGGATTTTCTATCTGAAACATGCAACAAAACACATAATAGGTAACAAAAGTAGCAACATTTTTTCATATTATTATTGTTTTAAATTTGTCAATTGTGATATATGTGAAGAATAAACTGCCCCTATGAGATTAATAAAGCTTTAAACTCAACTTAAACTAAACTAAAAATATAGACAGCGCCCTCTACTGGATTTGTCATCTGAAATGTAACAAAATGCACCCTAAGTAGCAAAATTGTTGGTATACTTGTTGTGTTAAGTGTGTCGGTTGTGTTATATGGGAAGAATGAACTGCTCATAGGAGATTAATAAACCTTTAAACTAAAGTAAAATATAGACAATGTGTATAGACAGCACCCTCTAGTGGATTTTCTATCTGAAACATGCAACAAAACGCACCATAAGTAACAAAAGTAGCAACATTTGTTGATTTTATTATTGTTGTGTTATATGTGAAGAATAAACTGCCTCTATTAGATTTATAAAGCTTTAACTTCAACTAAAACTAAACTAAAAATATAGACAGTGCCCTCTAGTGGATTTTCTATCTGAAACATGCAACAAAATGCACACTAAGTAACAAAAGTACCAACAATTGTTGATATTATTATTGTGTTAAGTGTGTCAGTTGTGTTATATGTGAAGAATAAACTGCTGCTATTAGATAAATAAAGCTTTAAACCCAACTTAAACTAAACTAGAAATATAGACAGCGCCCTCTAGAGGATTTGTAAACTGAAATGTGACAAAATGCACCCTAAGTAAAAAGTAGCAAAATTGTTGGTATACTTATGTTAAGTGTGTCGGTTGTGTTATATGGGAAGAATGAACTGCTCATAGGAGATTAATAAACCTTTAAACTAAAGTAAAATATAGACAACGTGTATAGACAGCGCCCTCTAGTGGATCTATTAGATTAATAAAGCCTCAAACCCAACTTAATCTAAAAATATAGGCAGCGCCCTCTAGTGGATTTGTCAACTGAAACGTGACAAAATACGCCTTAAGTAACAAAAGTAGCAAAATTGTTAGTATTGTTGTGTTAAGTGTGTCAGTTGTGTTATGAGAAGAATGAACTGCTCCTAGGGGATTAATAAAGCTTTAATCTTAAGTAAAATACAGACAATGTTTATCGATCGCGCCCTCTAGTGGATCTGTCATCTGAAACATGCAACAAAATGCACCCCACGTCAAAAAGTAGTAACAATTGTTGGTATTATTATTGTTAAGTGTGACAGTTGTGTTATTTGTGAAGAATGAACTGCTCCTAGAAGATTATTAAAGCTTTAAACTCAACTTACACTAAAGATAAAATATAGACAGCGCCCTCTAGTGGTTTTTCTGTCTGAAACATGCAACAAAATGCACTCTAAGTAACAAAAGTAGCAACATTTGTTGATATTATTATTGTTTTAATGTGTCAATTGTGTTATATGTGAACAATAAACTGCTCCTAGAGGATTAATAAAGCTTTAAGCTTAACTTAAAATAAACCTAAAATATAGACAGCGCCTTCTAGTGGATTTGTCATCTGAAACGTGCAACAAAACATACCTGGTGCAACTTATTTTACAGTGCACAAAAATGAGCCACATACTGTGAATGAGCTGGGCATTTTTTTGCCATCACAACAGTTTAGTCTTTCGTTTAAACACTTTTATGTTACTCTTATAATGTAAAAGGCACATCGACAGCAGCTTTCTCAGTCTCCTTGAAAACTGTTCCCTCTAATATGTTTTACAGCCTGGTGTTTTGCATGTCTTTGGTTGCAGCGTTATTTCCCTGAAAATAACAAAGCGTCCAATCTAAACGCGCAGGCAGTTAGTGAAATGTTCAACTGCTCGAAATGCTTCTCAGAAGACATTCAAGACGACAGGCAGTGCGAAATATGAAGGCAATGATCATTATTCAGCGCAAGCGAAGAAGGTCTGTGTAATTTGTTTGATGTTTTGTCAGCAGGTGACAGTTTTCTTCTTCCCCGCAGTCAGCTGAAGTTGTCCCCAAACAGATCACCATCAATTGTACAACATACAACATCGTTCGCCTGTGACACGTCAAGGATTCATGCATCATGCAACAGGAATCTGTTCAGGTAAACGTTTAGCTCAAAATACTCCGAATTCTCTGGAGCGAAGTGCTAAAATCATGAAAGTGTGACAGAGAAATACGGCTTTCAGCAGGTCGCTGACCCTGAGTTTGAGATTTGACAGGGAACGACTCGATGCCCTCGTCACAGAAAAGACAGCGGATGACTTTAAAAGTCTGCGCTATATTTTTTAAGGATGAAAACGGGATGTTTGGACAGGAATGAGGTCAGTGCCTGAGATTGGCAAGATGATCTATGATTTAATGAGTGTAAACTGCCAAAAGTTAGAGTTAAAAGGCACTTTAACTGGTATTATGGATTAAAACAGTATGAACTGTAGTGCAGTACATCTGATTTTTCTGGTTCCTCTCAAAATTTCTTGGTATTATTATTGTGTTTTGTTTGTCAATTGTGTTTCATGTGAAGCACCACACATGTCAGAACGAACCACCCCTAGAGGATTAATAAAGCTTTAAACGAAACTTAAACTGAACCAAAAATATAAACAGCGCCCTCTAGTGGATTTATTATCTGAAATGTGCAACAAAACCTACCTGGAACAACATATTTGATGCTTCACAAAAATGAGCCACATACTGTCAGTGAGCCTGAGCTGGAGATTTTTTTTTTACCTGTCTACTAACAACAACAACAACAATCTCGTCTTTCCTCTAGACACTTCTATGTTCATCAAATCCACACAAAAGTGTGTATAATGTAAACGTCTTTTTGAAAACTCTTCACTCTAATATGTTTTACAGCCCGATGTTTTGTCTTTGGTTGCAGCGGATGACTTTAAAAGTCTGCGCTTTATTTTTTTATGGATGAAAACTGGATGTTTGGACAGAAATGAGGCCAGCGTTTGGGATTGGCAAGATGATTTATGATTTAATGAGTGTAAACTGCCAAAAGTTAGAGTTAAAAGGGACTTTAACTGGTATTATGGATTAAAACAGTATGATTTGTACTGCAGTACATCTGATTTTTCTGGTTCCTCTCAAAATTTCTTGGTACTATTATTGTGTTTTGTATGTCAATTGTGTTATATGTGAAGCACCACACATGTCAGAATGAACCGCCCCTAGAGGATTAATAAAGCTTTAAACGAAACTTAAACTAAACTAAAAATATAACCAGCGCCCTCTAGTGGATTTATTATCTGAAATGTGCAACAAAACGTACCTGGAACAACACATTTTATGCTTCACCAAAATGAGCCACAAACTGTCAGAGAGCCTGAGCTGGAGATTTTTTTGACCTGTCTACTAACAACAACAACATTCTTGTCTTTCCTCTAGACACTATGTTAATCAAATCCACACAAAAGTGTGTATAATGCAAACATCATTTTGAAAACTCTTCACTCTGCTATGTTTTACAGCTCGATGTTTTGTCTTTGGTTGCAGCGGATGACTTTAAAAGTCTGCGCTATATTTTTTTAAGGATAAAACTGGATGTTTGGTCTGGAACTAGGCCTAAACTGTCTAAACTGCCAAAAGTTAGCGTTAAAAGGGACTTTAACCGGTCTTTTAGATTAAAATGTTATGAATTGTAATGCAGTACATCAGAGATTCTATACTTCATTACTATTTTTCTCTCCTAGACAAGTACAGAGCAAAAAAGTTTGGTATTATTATTGTTTTTTGTGTGTCAATTGTGTTGTATGTGAAGCACCATACATGTCTGAATGAACCGCCCCTAGTGGATTAATACAGCTTTAAACAAAACTTAAACTAAACTATACGTATAAACAGCACCCTCTAGTGGATTTTTCATCTGAAATGTGCAATAAAACATACCTGGAACAAACTATTTTAGATTTCACAAAAATGAGCCACATACTGTCAGTGAGCCTGAGCTGGGGATTTTTTGACCTCACTACTAAAAACAACAACAATAATTAATTCTTTTCTTCAGACACTTTTGAGTTCAACAAATTCAGACGTGTATAAAACACACAGTAAAGACAGCTTCCTCAGTCTCATTGAAATCTCTTCACTCTAATATATTTTACAGCCCGATGTTTTGCATGTCTTTGGTTGCAGCGGATGACTTTAAAAGTCTGTGCTATATTTTTTTAAGGATGAAAACTGGATGTTTGGACAGGAATGAGGCCAGCGCCTGAGATTGGCAAGATGATTTATGATTTAATGAGTCTAAACTGCCAACTGTTAGAGTTAAAAGGGACTTTAACCGGTCTTATAGATTAAAATGTTATGAATTGTAATGCAGTACATCTGGCTTTTTATATTTCATTACTGTTTCTCTCTCCTACACATGTACAGAGCAAAAATGTTTGGTATTATTGTGTTTTGTATGCTAATTGTGTTTCATGTGAAGCACCATACATGTCAGAATGAACCGCCCCTAGAGGATTAATAAAGCTTTAAACAAAACTTAAACTAAACTTAAAATATAAACAGCGCCCTCTAGTGGATTTATTATCTGAAACGTGCAACAAAACGTACCTGGAACAACATATTTGATGCTTCACAAAAATGAGCCACATACTGTCAGTGAGCCTGAGCTGGAGATTTTATTTGACCAAGCAACAACAACAATCTTGTCTTTCCTCTAGACACTTCTATGTTCATCAAATCCACACAAAAGTGTGTGTAATGTAAACGTCTTTTTGAAAACTCTTCACTCTAATATGTTTTACAGCCAGATGTTTTGTCTTTGGTTGCAGCGGATGACTTTAAAAGTCTGCGCTATATTTTTTTTAAGGGTGAAAACCGGATGTTTGGACAGGAATGAGGCCAGTGCTTGCAATTGGCAAGATGATTTATGATTTAATGAGTGTAAACTGCCAAAAGTTAGCGTTAAAAGGCACTTTAACTGATATTATGGATTAAAACAGTATCATTTGTAGTGCGGTACATCTGATTCCATTACTGTTTCTCTCAAATTTCTTGCTATTATTATTGTGCTTGGTTTGTCAATTGTGTTATATGTGAAGCGCCACATGTCAGAGTGAACCGCCCCTAGAGGATTAATAAAGCTTTAAACTAAACTAAAAACATAAACAGCGCCCTCTAGTGGCTGTGCCATCTGAAATGTGCAACAAAACGTACCTGGAACAACCTATTTTATGCTTCACAAAAATGAGCCACATACTGTCAGTGAGCCTGAGCTGGGGAGTTTGACCTTGCTGCTAAAAACAACAACAACAGTATAGTCTTTTTTTAGACACTTTTGCGTTCAACAAATTGACACAGAAGTGTGTATTATATAAAACACACAATAACAGCTTCCTCACTCTCCTTGAAAACTCTTCATTCTAATATATTTTACAGCCTGATGTTTTGTCTTTGGTTGCAGTGGATGACAACAGAAGTCTAAGTCTGTGCAATTTTTATTTTTTTTAAGGACGATAACTGGATGTTTTGACAGAAACTAGGGCAGTGCCTCAGATTGGCAAGATGATTTATGATTTAATGAGTATAAAAAAAGTCACTTTAACCGGTATTATGGATTAAAACAGTATGAATTGTAATGCACTACAGCTGACTTTATTTCATAACTATTTCTCTCTCCTACATAAGTACAGAGCAAAAATGTTTGGTATTATTATTGTGTTTTGTTTGTCAATTGTGTTATGTGTGTAGCACCATACATGTCTGAATGAACCGCCCCTTGAGGATTAATGAAGCTTTAAACGAAACTTAAACTAAAATAAAAATACAGACAGCGCCCTCTAGTTGATTTATTATCTGAAACGTGCAATGAAACATACCTGGAACAGAACATTTTATGTTTCACAAAGATGAGCCACATATTACCAATGAGCCTGAGTTGGGGTAGTATTTGGCCTCACTACTGAAAACATCAACAATATAGCTTGTCCTTTAGACATTTTCACATTTACACAGAAGTATGTATAACGTAAAAGGCACATAAATGACAGCTTCCTCAGTCTCCTTGAAGACCTTCACTCTAATATGGTTTACAGCCCGATGTTTTGCATGTCTTTGGTTGCAGCAAATTACTTTAAAAGTCTGTGCTATATTTTTTTAAGGATGAAAACTGGATTGTTGGACAGGAACCAGGCCAGTGCCGGAGATTGGCAAGATGAGGACAGAGTAAAGATTGTTAGTATTATTGAGTTTTGTATGTCAGTTGTGTAAAGCACCATACATGTCAGAACTGTCCCTAGTGCAGGGGTGTCCAAACTCGGTCCTTGAGGGCCGGTGTCCTGCATATTTTAGTTCCAACCCCAGTTAAACACACCTGAACCACCTAATCAAGCTCTTACTAGGTAAAGTATACTAGAAACTTCAAGGAAGGTGTATTGAAGGAAGTTGGAGCTAAACTAAGCAGGACACCGGCCCTCCAGGATGAGTTTAGACACCCCTCCCCTTGGGGATTAATAAAGCTTTAAATGAAACTTAAACTAAACTAAATATAGACAGCACCCTCTAGTGGATTTGTCATCTGAAACGTGCAATGAAATGTACCTGGAACAATATATTTTACGTTGCACAAAAATGACAATGAGCCTGTGCTGGGAAATTTCGGGCCTCACTACTAAAAACAACAATAATTTAGCCTTTAGACTTAGTCCTTTAGACACTTTAATGTTCAAATCCACAGAAACAAATCCACAGTGTGTATGTAAAAGGCACATAAATGACAGCTTCCTCAGTCTCCTTGAAAACTTTCACTCGAATATGGTTTACAGCCCGATGTTTTGCATGTCTGTGGTTGCAGCGGATGACTTTAAAAGTCTGCGTTATAGTTTAAGGATGAAAACTGGATTGTTGAACATGAACCAGGCCAGCGCCAGAGATTGGCAAGATGAGGACAGAGTAAAACTTGTTAGTATTATTATTAAGCTTTTTATGTCAGTTGTGTTATACGTGAAGCACCATACATGTCAGAACGAACTGTGCCTAGTGCAGGAGTGTCCAAACTCGGTCCTTGAGGGCCGGTGTCCTGCATATTTTAGTTCCAACCCCAATTAAACACACCTGAACCACCTAACCAAGCTCTTACTAGGTATACTAGAAACGTCAAGGAAAGTGAATTGAAAGAAGTTGGAGCTAAACTAAGCAGGACACCGGCCCTCCAGGACGAGTTTGGACACCCCTGCCCTTGGGGATTAATAAAGCTTTAAATGAAAGTTAAACTAAACTAAAAATAGACAGCGCCCTCTAGTGGATTTGTCATCTGAAACGTGCAATGAAATGTACCCGGAACAATATATTTTACATTGCACAAAAACTACCAATGAACCTGTGCTGGGAAATTTTGGGCCTCACTACTAAAAACAACAACAATTTAGTCTTTAGACTTAGTCCTTTAGACACTTTAATGTTCAACAAATCCACAGTGTGTATGTAAAAGGCACATCAAGGACAGCTTCCTCAGTCTCCTTGAAAACCTTCACCCTAATATGTTTTACAGCCCGATGTTTTGCATGTCTTTGGTTGCAGCGGATGACTTTAAAAGTCTGCGCTATAGTTTTTCAAGATAAAACAGGATCTTTGGTCAGGAACTAGGCCAGCGCCTGAGATTGGCAAGATGATTTATGCCCATTGATATGGGCTTTAATGAGTCTAAACTGCCAAGTGAGTCAAAAGGCACTTTTAACCGGTATTATGGATTAAAAAGGTATGAATTGTAATGCAGTACATCTGACTTTTTATATTTCATTACCGTTTCTCTCTCCTACACAGGAACAGAGCGCAGTTTATATGAGTTATCCCTCCACTTTGAAGCTCTTCTCGCACTATTTAATATTCCTTTGGATGTCGAATTTAATAACAACGTCCTTAAGAGTGGCATAATTTCTCTTCACTGCCCGGGTTACCTGATAATGGCATCAGCAAGAAAGATTTATGCCTGGAATTATATTGATGACTTTTAGTTAAAAAGCGAGAGAGGATTAGGTCTCTGAAGATAAATTCTGCCAAGAGACAAACTAATAATTGCATGTCAACAAGTTTGAGTTTGACGTGATTTATTCCAGTGCTCTGCTGTTGTATGTGATTTACTAAGTGAGGAAGCAGATTGTTGTTTTTCACTTGATTAGCACATACATGAAGTCCACATATAGAATAACAACAGAATAACAACTCTCCCAAAAGGTTACATCAGTTTAAATCTCTTATAAAGGCCAGTTTTAACCCTGAAAGATCCAAATATAGGACATTTATAATAAGCTTTAAGTTTTTTTTTCTCTCCTCCCTTTCTATGATCAATTACTGTTACTGTTATCTTATGTTGTTGAGTGTTACTTGTTGCTGTTGATTGTTGGCTATTGCTGTAAATCTAATTGCCCTTCGGGGACAATAAAGACATTCTAACTTAATTTTTTTTTCCTAAATATTCCTGTATTGGAGGCCTGTGACATGGAAAAAAAGTACTGTATTAATAGATATTAAATATTATACTGTTTTTGAATTATATTACATTAAAGTTTACTATTCTGTATATATTTTAGTATTTACAACACTATAGTGGACTGATAAACTTTTTTACAACAGTAAACTCTGGTATATTGTGGTACAATATGCGCTTGTAACAAGGTCGAGAGCAACAGAGGTAAGGATTCATATGCAGTTTATTAAATTGAATGGTCAGGTAGGCAATGGTTATAACAGGAACAAACTGGAGCATACAGGTAATCCACAGTCATTGTGAAAATAACAGGCGAGAGGTCAGGACAGGTGGCAAAACAACAAGAACAATAAACAAAACAAGAGTCTGAAAAGATAGCAAAACTAGACAAGAATAACACTTAGAAAGGTTTTCAGAAAACAAGACTCAGCAAAGTGTACGTGAATGTAAGGTGTATTTATAGTCCCGTAATCAGTCCTCGTGAGCTTGTGTTTGTGTGTTTGCAATCAGTGGTGACTTGGAACTGGTGTGTGTAAGGTGCATGATGGGATATCTAGTGACATCCCTGCAGTTGTTGAAAACTGCATTGTTGGCATACCTGTCAACATTGGGATTTGAAAATAAAGTATGCGGCCAACATAATGAGGGATAAGTAGAGCCAGACGGAATCTGCGGACATTTTTTCTGCTGAGTATTTTGTTAAAAATCTGCGGATTTATACGGGATTATTTTGGGAGTATCCTAACTAAAACCTTAATATATGAAATAAAAAGTAATACCTTTTTAACTTTTATTTAATGTTTACAATACAAATCCAATTAGATCCACTTTATTTGGTAAACAAAGCAAGTCTCTCGTATAAAATCTCTACTAAAAGACAGAAAATATTACTTTACAATCTGTATTGTAAATAAATAATATGAATATTTTAATATTAGTCAACTGGAATTCACTGGAATTAATCTGAAAACTGAATTAATATACATTTACACACATTTACACAAGTAAATAAACAGAGTAAATGATGGGCTAAAAATCTGCGGAAATCTGCAGAATTCTGCATGCACAGATTCCGTGTGGGCCTAGTGATAAGGATATTGCTTTCCTCATGTTTAATGCTAATTTAGGACAAAATTAGTTGTGTTTGGAAAAAAAAGCCCATCAAGATCAACATATTTAGATGTTATTATTATTAATTATGTGTATATGTCTGTTCAAACACACACCTAAGTATCCACTTTCGCTATGCTTGAAATCACATGTAAAGAATCCGTTTGGGGAAACAGCGTCTGTTTATCACTATGGAGCGCGTCTGACAGTCACGCACCGCTTTATGACTGTTTTGAGGATTGCATAGGAGGAGCGACGGCACCTGTAATGAAAAGGAAAGGGAATCCTGCCGTTTTTATATTTATTTCAAAGTGTTTCATGCCTAAATAAACCGAAAGCACAGAACTGACTCACATTTAAGAGCAAGGGGCGGCCCCTGGTGGTTCGGCGGTATGGGTTGCGTATAGGGAGGATCGGCTCTTTAATGTCCATCGCCACCCTTCAGAGAAAGACTGAAAATACAGGAGAAATATGGGAAAATACCTTTACGGGATGATAGCGGGATAGAACTGTAAAATACGGGAGAATCCCGGAAAAAACGGGAGGGTTGACAGGTATGGTCTATATGTGTCCATATATATTGTATTTATTTATTTATTTCATATAATTGCAGACATTACAATAGACTATTTCACACTATCATTGATCTGCAGTTATAATCAAATCATGTTCATAGAAAGGTTAGTAATGAACATTAGTACACCAGTATTTATGTGTATAAAGCATTTGTTTTGTGCAACACAGGCTCATTGTGAAAACGTAGTCCCACAAACGTTTTTGGAGACCGCACATTACATGGTCAGAGGTACATATGGCTGCGTTTCATTTTTTAAACGAACGCTACGGGGTGGTGTGACGGCGTTTCTTTCCCACTGCAACCAGTTTGTCCCGTTAGCTCGCCGTGTTCGTCGGCGGACTCAAGATGCAGTTGACCACGACGACGGGGTTCGAGTCAGGTGAGGAGTGCATTTAGAAAGCAGGTAAGACAAAAACAGAATCCAAATAATGAAATAAACCAGTAAATAACAGGGTAAGAATGCGGTAAAGTCTAAAAATGTGGTAAAAATGAGACGAGGGCTTTTATTTTATTCTGGATTGATTTTTTGAAAGTTGTTGGTTGGGTTTAAAAAAGTGTGTTGGCAAGTCAATCAATAAAATTTTGGTTGGGTTTAGGGAGGGGAGGATGGGTCAGTCCATTGGTCGGTCAGTCAGTCATTCAGTCAGTCAGCCAAACAGTCAGCCGACAGCGGCCTCTGGTGGGTTTACGCGAGAACAGCAGGCGTGAACAAACATTTGAGATCTTAAAAAGCATCAGCAGCGGCCTCTCGTGGATTTGCGAAAACAAAAAGTGCAAAAAGACATACCTCACGGGACATATTCCTTGGCCTCCAGAATTGTACTCGGGACTACGTTCTCAGAATGAGCCTGGGTTGGTTTTGTGAGAAGTGCTTCTTATATGATATGTGAACGAACTGTACAGCTTTACTTTGACTTTCCTCAAGTGAGAATGACGTCAAGTGAAACTTTTTTGTCGTACACTACGCCCCCATTTGTTAACTTTTGGCAGTGGAAACGTAAGCCTGATAAAAGTGACCCGTACCAACCCATACCATAGCAGACCACTCAGTGGAAACAGGCCAATAAAGGTGCCAAATTACCCTAAAGGTACCCTAAAGGAACCTAAGATACCCTAAACCTAGGATACCCTAAAGGAACTAATGTGCACCTTTTGAAACAGTACCGCCCCAGTGACTTTGTATGTTTATTTCTGAGAGTGTATTGTTCATTTCCACTAACACCTTGTGCATTATAGTTCTAAACTTCTAACAATGTAGTAAGTGGCTTGTTTTTCCCAGTGAATGTGTGGCGTGCAGATTGTGAATTGACTGTCTACCTAATGCATTTTGTTGTTAAATTTAGCAAGCCCTTGCCTCGTGGTAGGCCTGTCTCTTAATTTCAGCCACCGTGGAGAAAGGCCTCAGCTTGAGTAGCATCTGTTTGCAGAGCCGCAGCAGGGGAGCATCTAAAACGCAAGGTTCACTTCATCTGAGAGAGTCGCACGGCCCTCACAACGCGTCCTTAATATGATCACACACTGTTACCTCAGTCTCCTCTGCTTCCCCAGCAGGGCTTCTGCTTTGTTTTACCACAATTTCACTTTACACCCAACGTGCCGAGCCCAGCTCTCTTTGAATTAACTCTCCGCTTTGCTGCCTGCCATCAGGAAACACTGCACCCCAATGTGTGGCTCTTCAGGCAGAGACAAAGAGCCGGCAGAAGAAGAAATATCTGAGTAAATACAATACCATTCAGTGTCTTTCAAGCTTTTTTCCACTTAACTGAGTCAAGTGATGGTCAATGAGTGCGGTAAAGATCTGGCTGAAGATTCCCATGACCTCCGCATCGAAGGGTTAGACTCATCTTATGCTAATGTACATCTGGAGATCTGATTGTGGTGCTTTCATGATGTAACTTTGGAAAGCAGTAGAGTGCTTGGTCAATGTTACAGCTTTTCCACTTTTAAATATAGTGAATTTGGTACCACTCAAGTTGAAGTACCGATTCCTGCTATTAAAGAGCCCATATTTTGCATTGTCAAAGGTCATATTTTGGTATTTCTGAACCATCCCAATGACTCTCATATGATTTGTTCAGCCATTCATTGGTTCCCAAACCTCTTCTTTGCGTGGGGCTAATCTGCTGTCATTGGTTTAATGGCACAGTCTGTTGTGATTGGTCGACTGGGTTCAGTGCGAGACAGAGAGAATTGCCCACCATGGCTGTGAGAGTCCAATGTAGGAATGCATTAAACCAATGCAGTTAAAACCAGTATGTTACTCTACTCTTTACCCTAATCCCAAGTAATAACATTGCCATAGCAAAGACGAACGGCAGAGGATCGCGAATTCAGAAACTCATTTAAATCGTAAAGGAAGAAGCACAAAAGAGGTGGGGTTGAACTGAAAGAGGGGGGTTTCTCGACTCTTTAAATCAAGATTACTTCTTTGGAGTCTTTTAGTTAAAAGCCGGCATCTAGCTCTGTGCAACTCTCACCTGGTCACCCACTGAAGCTAAGCAGGGCTGTGCCTGGTCAGTACCTGGATGGAAGACCACATGGGAAAGTTAGGTTGCTGCCAGAAGTGGTGTTAGTGAGGCCAACCAGGGGCGCTCAACCTGCGGCCTGTGGGGGTCTTAACGCCCCAGTATAGTGAAAGGGACTCTATACTGCTCAGTGAGCGCCGTCTTTCAGATGAAATTAAATTAAAAATCCCAGGATGTTCTTTGGAAAAGAGTAGGGGTTGAACCCCGTTAAATTGTCAGACTATACGTGTTACGATTGAAGTTTATTTGTTTATTTTGTTGCGCACTATATGTGTCTTTTTGTTTGTCCCGCCTTCTTGTGGTGTTTTCTCTTGTTTCATAGGATCCCACTGCAATGAGGTCTATGCCCTGATTGGCTGCTGGTCGCAAAGGCCTATAAATAAGACCTACCGGCCTGGTTCGGGGAGCTCATTCGTGGTGTGACGGTTGTTGGGAGTGGAGCTCCTGGATTTCCCTCTTTTCCCCTTTGGCCGACAACCAACAATGTGTTTCATCCTGTGCTATTGTTTATACGTTTGTTTGAATATTTGAGAGTTTGAGCTTGTAGGGGTGGCCTGCTGATTTATTTGATTACTTTTGACTTTATGTTAGCGAGACAGGTAAGCTTCCTGTATTTTCTTTAAATATTCGTAGGTAATTTAGTTTATTTTACTTTGTAGATTCTTTTGTTTGTTATTTTGGCCTGAGGCCACCCTGAAGATATGCTTATTAAATACTACCTTACTATAATAAATCAATTCAGTTACTCTCAATCGAGTGTCTGAGTTTGGTTGTCGACCAAAGGGGTCTCTTTGAATTAAGTTTGGGTTTTTTGGGGGGAAATCCACCACCCACAACACTTGCTTTTCGTTTATTATGCCCATTATGTTTTTTCCCCTGGACTTTGGGGCGTAATAATACATTTAAAGTACTTTCCACATTCTTCTCATAGAGCTTTTTCTTTAAGGTACAGTTTGTAAGTTTGACACCCGGTGGTTGAACTAGGTATTGCATTCCTGGATCAAAACAAACACAAGTGCACGTTGCCAGATTCAAGACCAACACCTGAATTTATATATTAGAAAAGGGTTTTATTTCTTGCAGCTGAACAACAGGGTAAAAGGATCATCTCTGGTAAACCTCATGTGCTTTATTTAGTATTAAATACTAATAATGTGAGTTTGAAGGTGGTGGTGTTAGTGAGGCCAACAGGGGGTGCTCAACCTGCAATCTGTGTGGGTCCTAACACCCCGGTATACAGCAGGGGACTCTATACTGCTCAGTGAGCTCCGTCTTTCGGACGTTAAACCGAGGTCCTGACTCTCTGTGCTCATTAAAAATCCCAGGATGTTTTTCGAGAAAGAGTAGGGGTTTAACACCGGCATCCTGGCCAGATCTGCCCATTGGCTTAATTACTCTAGCTGCGTCCCAAATGACACACTATACACTATGCACTTATGCACTATGTACTTATGCACTTACACACTCAACAGTATAGTATATGTATGTATTTATGTCCCAAATGGAACACTAATGACTTTTTTACTAAGTGGAAGTTCAAACCGTTGCCAAATTAATGAAATAAATGACCAAAATACCAAACAATACCTGGCATGACTATAACCACATTCAACATCGGGAGGCGCTATAATCACTCTTGTAGGAGAATTTTGCTTTCACAGTCCAAAATAAATAAAGTTATTCAACATGTGCACCTGAAACCTCCGCCCGTTCCGCTACGTGCGCAAAGCTGCGGTCGAATGAGTGCATCATCGGGGTAATTAAAGTGCACTTATTATTTGTAGAGTTTTCAGTGTGAACGCACTACTTACACTATTTATACTTCAAAATGGCATAGAATAGTGCACAAGTATGCGGTTTGGGACGCAGCTTCCGTCTCCTCTACTCTGTGTGGTGTGCGGTCTGGTGCAATATGGCTGCCGTCGTGTCATCGAGGTGAATGAGGAGACCCCCCTCCTCCCTCCCCCTCCCCCTCCATTGTGTAAAGTGCTTTGAGTGTCTAGAAAAGCGATATATAAATGTAAGGAATTATTATTATTACTATTATTATCCTTTTCCCTTTGTTGGAGTGAAGTGAGTGCACTATTTGGTGCTTCTGAATGGCTGTATTTAAATTTCTGTCGTGTTTTGTCTGGTGTAAACAGCCCAATTGCTTATCACTTCAAATATCACGTAGCTTGTTGTTAGGACACGTGGTTACAATGGAACCTGCTTACCTAATGTTTACGTTCGTAATATTTATATTAATTGCTAATTAACAACCACCTCATGTAGAACTCTAAAGACTCGTACACACCGGGACGCTTTTTACTCGTCAAGATGTTTTTCTGCATTCAAACACAGGTGATTGTTTTTGACTTTAAACAGAGTGAACATGCAAAATCACCCCCTGACGTTAGATGGCGCTTAATAAAACTGCAAGTCATGAAAGAAAATGTGGAATGAAACTCACCTAGCATCAAATCCTATTTGCTCCTCTCCACACCTAATGATATTATTGTAGTTGTTGTTGGGTTTAACATATAGCTCTTTGTGTTCAGACATCAATGAAAAAGCAGCTCCACATATTGTTTCACACTTGAACGCCTCCAAGTGGTGTTTACTGTAACTTCAGCAGTTCAGGCACAAGAACAAAAGTGCCAATCTGATTGGTGGAGAAGCTTTTGATGCAGCACCAGCATTTCTTAAAAAATGACGCCTGCTGTTTTGCACGTTGGTGTGCAGGATCACATTGGTGGCCTTTGTTTCAACAATGCGTTAAACTTTGACAAGAAAACAAGAGCAAAAAGCATCCCAATGTGAATATGCCTCGAGTCTACGTCTTATTTCAGAGTCTGCTACTGTACACCAGAGGTCACATTTTGGTCACGGACGCATGCCATGCTTTGAAAGCCTTTACCACTGAATGAATGAAATATGTGGGTTTCCACCATGAAAACCTGGGGTGCTGAAATATAATTGGCTAAACTGGCATTGGGCAGGTTAAAATTACCAAAACAAAGACAGCGTTCCAGCATGGAAAACACATTATCAAAGCAGACTATCTGACTTTAGCATTGTTTTTCAGATAAACAATAATGATTATGGTATTTTAATGCTTAAGAAGAGTCAAAAACTTACATAAAGCACCTTTAAAGACTTGTACATTTTGTTCAAACGTATTTAATTTGTTTCATGGCTGTAACTCTGGAAGGTGATTTTGTGGTCATTTCTGCAGCTTTCCCAGCATTGAAAGGGATAGGATTTTCTTTTAGTGTTGTTTGAGCTGTTCTCTGTATGACGGCCACTGTCTCGCTGTGTTAATATCCTCTGCAATTCATGCTGCACAACAAATTCATTTTCTCCTTGTTCTTCCTCTCATTATATGGGAGCAAAGCAATTAAAATGCCGTTTTACCAGCTGGGTAGTAAATTGTATTTTACCTTCAGAAACATAGGCTCCGTTTAGTAACAGCTCCTGAGGTTTAAAGTCTGGTCTTATCTACAATAACACATGATTGAATTAAGATATTGTTTACTGGGACCAGTGTGTCTAGAGCAGAGGTGCCCAAAGTAGGGCCCGCGGGCCAAAGTTGGCCTATGGTAACCTTTGGTTTGGCCCATCATCTAATCTGAAAAGAGAGGATGTTCATTGTTTAATTGAGGAGCTACAAAAAAGCTAACTAAAATTAAATGTTTCACATGAATATGATTTTTAAAATGTAAATACTTTCACTTGAGAGACAGAGGACAATGCACAAGACATCGGTGAGCAAATCAAGGGAAAGGCAGGAGCAGCTCGACTAGTCTAGTCAGTATTGAGCTCCATTGTGTTAGAAATAGGGATGTTTATGTTTTTGCTATAATAAGTTATTTATTAAACGTTAAAAAAATCATACTGCGTCCTCATTTAATATGCTTTAAAGCAACCATTTCTAGTTATTTTTAACAATAAGCAAACAAAGGAGCAAATTGAATGTAATAGTAGTTTGGTATATTTAACTTTGGCCCACAGCCCTCAATCAAGTTTGGTTTTTGGCCCTTAATAAGGAAAAGTTTGAGCACCCCTGGTCTAGGGTTTGCTATCATGGTTCACCCCTACTGGTTGATGTTTGAACTACAGGATTTTCAATAATTTCAACTAAACTTACTAAGACATGATATTTTAATGCCTTCAGTGTTGTCATGCAATTCTCCAGTGAATAAACTGATCGGTTTACCGGGTAACTAAATGATAAAATGAGGAGTTTATTTATGTACTTATTTGTTTACTTGTGTGCTGTCAGAGCATAATTAAATAGTTTACTGACTTAAGGCTTCTTTTATTTATTTATTTTTTATTTTTTTTATTTATCACTAATCAGGAGCAAATTAATTTATTTGCTTGCTTGCTAAGGCATGATTGATTATTTGATTGACTGATTGATTAACCAAGATTGATTGACTGACTTATTCAAGAACTTATTTGTTTACTTGTTTGCTGTCAGAGCATAGTTAATTCATTAATTTACTGACTTAAGGCTTAATTTATTCTTTCATTCATTTTCTTTTCGGCTTAGTCCCTTTATTAATAAGGGGTCACCATAGCAGAATGAAACATGCACATGTTCTACGCAGCGGATGGCCTTTCAGCTGCCACCCAACAGTGGGAAACACCATACACACTCATACACTACGGGCCAATTTAGCTTACCCAATTCACCTATACCACATGTCTTTGGACTTGTGAGAGAAACCGGAGCACCCGGAGGAAACTCATGCGACCACGGGAAGAACAGGCAAACTACACACAGAAATGCCAACTGGGGCTCGAACCAGCAACTTTGTTGCTGTGAGGTGATTGTGCTACCCACTGCGCCACTATGTATATATTTGCATTTTTTGCTCACTAACCAGAGACAAATTTGTTCATTTGCTTGCTTTCCTAGACATGATTGATTGATCATCAGTAGACCAATTGGTTGACTGACTAATTAATTGAGGCGTTTAATATGAGGGACTTATGCATGTATGTCTTTATTTATCAGTTAATCATTTTACTATATTTTTTGATGCCAGTGCCTAATGAATTAATTTACTGACTTAAGGTATTTAATTCAATTTAATTTAATTTAATTTAATTTAATTTCCTCACTAACCAGGGACAATTATTCTTATTTATTTAATAAAACTGGCTTGCAAAGGCATGATTGATTGATTGATTGACCATCAATAGACTGATTGGATGACTGATTAATTGATTAAATTTTAAAGTTATTTAAATTTTATTTTGATTGATTTATTTATAGATTGATTAACCATCAATAGACTAATTGGTTGACAAAATAATTTATTAAATTATGAGGGACTTATTCATGTACAGTAAGTGTTTATTATTTATTTATTTATTTATTTATTTATTTATTTATTCGTTTGTTTGTTTGTTTGTTTTTTGTTTGCTGCCGGGGCCTGATTAATTAATTACTTTTCTATTTTTTCTTTTTTTTTTAATTCTAGCAGAGGTTATTTCATTTTATTTATTACATTTATACATATATATTTTAATCACTAACCAGGGACAATTTTATTTATTTGCACAATTGATTGATTCATTGATTGATTAACCATCAATAGACAGATGGGCTGACTAATAATTAAAATACGAGGGACTTATTCATGTATGTGTTTTTTATTCATTTTATTTATTGTATTTACTTATGCTAAGTACTGATTAATTAAATGACTGACTTAGGTTTTTATTTATTATTATTATTGTTATTTATTAGTTGATTTTATTATTATTATTATTATTATTATTATTATTATTATTATTATTATTATTATTATTATTAATATTATTATTATTATTATTATTTGCTCACTAACCAGGGAGCAGTGTTGGGTAAGTTACTTTAAAAAAGTAATTAATTACTAATTACTAATTACTTAATCAATATTGTATTTAAAATACTTTTCTAATTACTGTGTCTGAAAAGTAACTTAATTACTCAA
>CAIGQQ010027614.1:1473626-1489547 GCA_903798035.1 Danio albolineatus
CAGAAGAAGAAAGAAACAGGTTTGTGACAAGAGTAAGTAAATGATGACAACATTTCAGTTTTGGGTGAACTACCCCTTTAAAATGACTAAAAACAGACTGCTAAAATACTGACTACAATACACTGACTGCAATATTAAGAAAAACAAATATTATGCAAGTCAATGGTTACAGGTTTCCAGAACAGAAAGAAACATGTTTGTGACAAGTGATGAGTAAGTAAATTATAACAACATTTCAGTTTTGGGTGAACTACCCCTTTACAAATCGCTAAAAACAGACTGCTAAAACACTGACTGACTGCAATAGTAGAAATAACAAATACTATGGAAGTCAATGGTTACAGGTTTCCAGAAGGAAACAGATTTGTGACAAGTGAAGAGCAAGTAAATGTTGACAACATGTTCAGTTCTGGGTGAACTACGCCTTTAAAATCACTACAACACTAACTATAAAACACTGACTGCAATAGGAAAAAAATACTATAGAAGTCAGCGGTTACAGGTTTCCAGAAAAAGAAAGAAACATGTTTGTGACGAGTGAAGGGTTAGTAAATGATGACAACATTTCAGTTTTTGGTTAACTACCTCTTTAAAATCACTACAACACTAGGTATAATACACTGACTGCAATAGGAAAAACAAATACTATGGAAGTCAATGGGTACAGCTGTCCAGAAGAAGAAACAGGTTTGGGATGAAGAGCAAGTAAATGATGACAACATTTCAGTTTTGGGTGAAATACCCCTTTAAAATGACTAAAAACAGACTGCTAAAATACTGACTATAATACACTGACTGCAATAGTAGGAAAACAAATACTATGAAGTCAATGGTTACAGGTTTCCAGAAAGAAACAAGTTTGTGATGAAAAGTAAGTCATTGTTGACAACATTTCAGTTTAAAATGACTAAAACACTAACTTTAATACACTGACTGCAATAGCAGGAAAAACAAATACTATGGAAGTCAATGGTTACAGGCTTCCAGAAGAAGAAAGAAACAGGTTTGTGACAAGAGTAAGTAAATTATGAAAACATTTCAGTTTTGGGTGAACTACCCCTTCAAAATGACTAAAACTATAACACACTGACTACAAGGAAAACGAATACTATGGAAGTCAATGGTTACAGGTTTCCAGAAGAAGAAAGAAACAAGTGAAGAACTAGTAAATTATGAAAACTTTCAATTTTGGGTGAACTACCCCTTTGAAATGACAGACTGCTAAATCACTGACTATAAAAATAATGAAAATGTATTATTTATATGTTGCCTGCGAACAAATTTCAGGATTGCATCAATGGCTTTTTGCACCCAGATGGTGTATTTTGCCAAATCCATCTCCACGGGTTAACACTGCTGTGCTAACCATCTGAACTTTGACCTCTTGATTGAAAGCGCACAAACAGTGATAAAGCATGCAAGTGCAAATAAAAACCATCGCTTCAGTCCCGCAGGGCGATTTGCTTTGTTTACAGGTTTACACAGGTATTCAGCGCAGACTCTCGCTCAGACAATTATGAAAGATTAATGGCATCAGTACTGTCATTTCAGCACGTCCTCAGATGAGGTATTTGGGCTGGTAAACCGGCTGTTCTCTAATGTACCCCGTTCTGCTATATACGAGCACATTTTTGCGACACCAACAAAACAAACATGATTGATAGTCAAGCAGGTCTAGGAGCCGCGGCCGTAACAAATGGCATAATTAGCATAATATATTCAGCCTCAGACATTCCGAACAATATCTCTGTTATGTTTTATTATCCCAATGTTTTCCCATAACCTGATATGTAATACTGTGGAAAAGGGGCCTTGGTTGTTGATCCTCTTTTTTATTCTGTTCTCGTCTCTGTATGATTTATAGGAACACAGCGAAGGAGAGACAAACCGCATTTCCTTGCAGTATTTCCCATCCTTGTCCGAAGACTTTTCGCTTGTCAACACTGTTGCAAAGAGAACGCATGTATAAAACATAATACCTCCTGACCACTGTGTTGTCTACTGTACTGGAAGTTATACCTCAAAGAAATAACATGGAGAGACAGATTGTAAGCAGTTCTTTTTGCAAATTTGACCACATCTGACACCACATACTGTCAATACTATCTGTAAATTTGCAGTTTGTGTTTTTATTATGGTTCCCCCCATTCGTTTATGCTTATAAATTGTATTATGGGAGCTTAATCTTTCCTCCAATGGCTTTTAACCTTGAAAAGGTCAAAGAAGTGTATTTGTATAATGTTTAATTTATTATTATTTAGTAATTTATATTGTTTAATATTAATATTTGTGGCGCCACGGTGGTGTAGTGGGTAGCACGTTCGCCTCACAGCAAGAAAGCCGCTGGTTCGAGCTTCGGTTGGGTGAGCTGGCATTTCTGTGTGGAGTTTGCATTATGGGAGCTTAATCTTTCTTCCAACGGCTTTTAACTTTGAAAAGGTCAAAGAAGTGTATTTGTATAACGTTTAATTTATTATTATTTAGTAATTAATAATGTTTAATATTAATATTTGAGGGGCCACGGTGGTGTAGTGGGTAGCACGTTTGCCTCACAGCAAGAAAGTCGCTGGTTTGAGCTTTGGTTGCTGAGCTCGCATTTCTTTGTGGAGTTTGCATTATGGGAGCTTAATCTTTCTTCCAACGGCTTTTAACCTTGAAAAGGTAAAAAAAAAATGTATTTGTATAACGTTTAATTTATTAATATTTAGTAATTAATAATGTTTAATATTAATATTTGAGAGTTTGCATGTTGCAGAGTGTATTTTTAATCCTTAAAATTGTAAACGTGCATCCTGTCATGCCCTTAATGCTTTTGCACAATGCCTTTTAGACTTTGTGCCTAGATCGTTAAAATAAAGCCCCTTAAACCAACATCATATAATGTCAAATACTACCATTTATTCATCAGGCATGGCAACCAAAATCCAACGTCTGATAGACGTCATAATGGTAACATCCATACAATGTCAAGCTCTTACATAATTAGACGTTGATATTTGGTTATTTTTGGTTGGACATTGGCATCAGCCTGACCTAAAACTGATTTTCATTTTCAAATATAATGCAACAACCCCACAAAGTACTATGCCAATCTGATAACATGTTGATGTCCTTTTCCTGCTGGGTTATTTCTCTATATTATTTTCTATACATTATATTATTTAAAATGACTAACATTATAAAAAGGGCACCACAGTGGCATAGTGGGTAGCACGATCGCCTCATAGCAAGAAGGTCGCTTATTCGAGCCTCGGCTGGGTCAGTTGGCATTTCTGTGTGGAGTTTGCATGTTCTCCCCATGGTCACGTGTGTTTCCTCTGGGTGCTTCGGTTTCAAGTCCAAAGACATGTGGTATAGGTGAATTGGGTAGGCTAAATTGTGAATATGTATGTGTGTGAATGAGTGTCTATGGGTGTTTCCCAGAGATGGGTTGCAGCTGGAAGGGCATCCGCTGCGTAAAACATATGCCGGATAAGTTGGCGGTTCATTCTGCTGTGGCGACCCCTGATTAATAAAGAAGTTAAGCCGAAAGGAAATGAATGATGAAATTTATAAAAATAAAAGTCACTTTGTTAAACCGTATAGTTGAATTTTCAACACCAAAAGTCAACAGAGCAGAGAGCAACATCCCATAATGCAATTCACAACCATAAATAAATGTGAAACACTCGTGAATCTCAAAATAACCAGAAACTGTTCATTATCAGATATGCTACAGTGTATATTTCTTGTTCTTGGTCAGCTTGAACTGCTCCAGTCTAACTCCATGTATCGTATGTTCAGTAATGATGTCATTTTGACCGGCAGATGAATGCCAAATGTTCTCCTTCTCACTAGCATCAGGAAGCAACCATCACATCTTTTGTCTGGGACTGTTTTTCAAGGCAAATTTCCACCGCATCAGAGATCATATCCAAAAAGGCAAGAATAAAACATGCTCTGTAATCTCAAATCAAACGCCATTCAGAAACCCACACCTCGATCTTCAGTGTGTCTCACTGAGCATTTTACTCAGCTAAAAAGACCAGCATATCAGAGAAAACAACGAAGAATCACAAACTAGTACACTTTCAATTCATGAATGATGAAAAATGCATGTTTAAAGTTTATACACCCTCAAACTTCACACTTAAAGAGTTAGCTCAGTCAAAAATTACGGTTCTGTTATGATTTACTCACCATAAAGCTGTTCCAATACTCTCAGACCTTCGTTAGTCTTCAGAAAAACAAATGAAGGTATTACAGATGAATCCTCATCCTGCTTAAACAGCAAGGCTCACAAGGTGTTCAACATCTAGAAAAGAAACCAAAAACATTGTCAAAACATTCAGAACAACTTTAGTGGTTTAACCGTGATCACATGAAGCTCCAAGAACAGTTTTGTGCACAAAGAAAAGTGTAAAAATGAATTTGTTTGCCTGTGAACACGTAATATAACAAATTCATGTGAATTTTAATGCACGTGAATTTGTTCGGTAAAAGTCTTTCCTTCGTAGTTTATGCAAATATTTTCTTACCGAATAAAAAGTTTATCCTACTCAGTTATGCGCATACATTTTTTTAATGCGCATTTTTCAAATTTATGTGCGTCTTGGCGTTTCCATGAAACGATTTCTCATGCGCACATCCAGAAATGCGCATAAAAATAGGTAGCTACTAACTTTCTGCTTATTTATTCAACGTTTCAATAGAAATTAAAGAGTTCACACTTGATGATTCAAGAGTTCACACAGCTGATGATTGATTATAAAGTGTGTTTGACACTTTACCACACCATGCTATCCCGGGAGAGAGCCCTGAGCTCATAAGATCCTCGAGCACGGGGTTCCCTACCATTTGCAAGGTGACAGGGGAGTTTGAGCTCAGGTAGATCTGGAGAACTCCCCTACTGTAGTAGCTAATGAACAGATAGTGATTGCTCTTAGGAGATAACTACTTACTAGGAGCATGTCTATGGTGCTGATTTGGATTAGTCAATTAACTTAAGTTGCATGTTTTTGGATGGTGGGAGGAAACCGGGGAACCTGGGGGAAACCCACATGAGCATGAGGAGAATGTGTAAACTCAGCACAGAAATGTCAGCTGGCTTGGTAAGGACTAGAACCAGTGACGTTCTTGCAGTGTGGCAACAGTTCTAACCACTGGGCCACCGTGCCACCCATCTAGGAAAGGAGGAGGAGTAGGGGTGGAAGGGGGGATTCTTTAAAATTAAGATGGCTGTGATATGGAACTCAGGGTATTTATTGTGGCTTAGGAATCATCTGATTGGGAATCATAAATTTAATAATGCGGGACCGGCCGCAAGCAATCATAAGCACGTGATCCTCTCCAAATTACTTTATAAATAAACCTCACATTTCTTTTTTATTTTCTGTTTAGAATTTAAAATAAGTTTGAAAAAACCTAATGAACATCCAGACATGTCCACACTGCTGAGAGGGAGGTTTTAGATGAATATGCAAATCTGTGCTGCACTCTTTCCTCTCAGTATCAAAACACACACAAAGCATCTCATTTTACATGCATCTAATTCATGGCACATTAAAGTCATAATGTCATGATGGTTTGATTATAAAGTATATATCTGAAAATGACAGACTACAGAGATCTGGGTATATGAGACTAGTTAACTAATCTCTTTTCATCATTCATTTTCTTTTCAGATTAGTCCCTTTATTAATCAGGAGTCGCCACAGTAGAATGAACAGCCAACTTATCCAGCATATGTTTTACACAGCGGATGCCCTTCCAGCTGCAATCAAACACTGGGAAACACTCATACACTCTTGCATTCAAAACCAGAGCACCTGGAGGAAACCCAACTGATGGAAATGCAAACTGACCCAGCCGGGGCTCAAACCAGCGACCTTCTTGCTGTGAGGGGGGATCATGCTACCCACTGTGCCACCGTGACATCCTATGGGCATCCTAATACCCATACACTCTTACATTCCCACACATACACTAAGGCCAATTTAGCTTATTCAATTCCCCTATAGCACATGTATTTGGACTGTGGGGAAAACCAGAGCACCCGGAGGAAACTCCACGCCAACACAGGAAGAACATGCAAACTCCACACAGAAATGGCTCGAATTAGTGACCTTCTTGCTGTGAGGCGACATCGCTACCCACTGCGCCACCGTGACGCCCTAATCTCTTTTTTTTTTGCATGCAAAATTGACATTACAGTACAGCACAGCTTCAGCATTATCCTAAACAATGTAAGACTTCATTTCTATGAGTCAGCAAACAGAAGAGCGTCTCTCAGGAGCCCAAACCTCATATACTTTTGATATTCTCTGCAAAAACATCCTGAGTGCTTCACATTAAAATAAGGCCTTCAAAAAGTCAGGGAAGGTCTTGCTTTTTAAAGTTTCATTGCAATCTGTTCACACATTGGCAGTAAAAAATGCAATATACATGAAAACTCTTACATACAGCCTTTTAAAAATAAAGCCTCAGATACGAGGGTTTACAGTAATGCTGTAGAAGAGCCATTTTTAGTTTAGAAGAAGTCTTTTCTTAATTTAATTAACCTCTAAAACAATCTAAAAAGCCTTATTCTACTTTGCGTAACCATTTGTGCAATCACGGGCTCTGCAACTTTTGCTGCTTAAGATATTTTGTTGACTGAAAGTAACATTGGAGCTACAGTACACTGCAAATAATAATAATAATAATAATAATAATAATAATAATAATAACTATTATTGTTATTATTATTATTATTATTATTTAATGAATCAACAAAAGGATCATTTGACAGTTTCTTGGATAATGTGTGTTCTGTTAACATTTGTGCTAAAATCTACCATTCTAAAAGAGATTTTTAGAATTATTTTTTCTTTTTGATCACCAGATCCATAACATCAATGGGGTTCGAGGACAGGGTAGATGTTACGTGACCTACATGCCGCTACACGTAGGAGATGCAAATGTATTATACACACTAGTTTAGAAGTGTGCGCCACTCATTGTAAGTTTTGTTTTATGAGTTTGGTTAGTAGTATAGTTTATATAGGGCGTGCAAACGCTGAAGACTGTTCTTTTTCTTTCTTTTATTAGATAGTTTAGAGTTAGAGTTGGGTTTTGTTATATTATTTTCTTTTCTTTGGCGCCGCTTTTGTTCCTCTTCCCCTTTTATTATAAATAGATTTATTTTGTTTTCTTTATTTTGTATATACTTTATCATTATTTCACTTTGTAAAATAAACACCATTTTGAGGCATTATTTGGTTGTTTGTATGCTCCATTGCTACCACCATTCATAAAAGGATCATAAATTTTAAATGTTGCTGTAACCCTAGCTTTTCCATCTTAAATAACCGTAACAATATGAATGAACAAACGAACGAGTGAACGAAGGAAGGAGTGAACAAATGAATGAAGGAGAGAACAAACAAATAATTGAAGGAAGGTCGGAAGGAACGAACAAAAATAGGAAGATCCCTCATACTTTGAGTAATATTTACTACAGATACTTTTACTCTACTCGCACTACATTTTTGGGCAAGTAATAGTACTTTTACTTGAGAATGATTTTTCAGTACTCTTTCCACCACTGGTTATTTTATCAATCAAACAAATGACAGGAGCAAACACAGCACTATGTTGGCTACACTGTGGTGTTGTTGGGAAAATTCAATTCAATTCATCTTTATTTGTATAGTGCTTTTACAATGTAGATTGTGTCAAAGCAGCTCACATGCATTATAAAAAATTGAAACAGTGTCAGTCCAGTTTTCAGTGTTGAAGTTCAGTTTAGTTCAGTTCAGTGTGGTTTAATATTCACTGCTGAGAGTCCAAACACTGAATAGTAATCCATTGATGCGCAGCTCTAGTCCTGAACCATGCAAGCCAGTGGCGACAGCGGCGAGGAAAAAACTTCACCAATTGGCGAAAGTGAAGAATTAAAAAACCTGGAGAGAAACCAGGCTCAGTTGGACACGACCATTTCTCCTATGGCCAAACGTCTTGTGCGGAGCTGCAGTCTAGGCGCCGGAGGTTGGAGAACGCTGGACATCCATCACGGAGAAACCGCAGGTAAGTCACCGGCTGGTGAACAGGCTGGCCCTTCGGGAACAATTCAAGGACTCATCTGTCACTGAGGTCTTACAGGGATCGGTCTCATGCTCTTCACTCCTCCATGACCACCACAGCAGCTGCTCCGGGTACGGCCTGGTGCAGGATTATGGAAACATCTGGAATAATAAAAAAACAGACTAACATAAGCGCAGATGCCTTTCAAATTATAATGTCTTTTGGGAAGTGTTCCCGGCTCCGGTTGCCCTAAATAATGCAGACTAATAATCCTTCAGAGGATTTGGATTCCAAAGCATTTGTGTTTTATGTGTATGCTAATGCAAGAGATGTGTCTTTAATCTAGTTTTAAAATGAACTTTAACCCTTAATTCCCCTGTCAGTGATCGTCATCGTCTTCATGTCATGATCAGTCCCGTGATCCTCCGCTAGTCTATGAAGGAAAATCGCGTTCACGTTTACCGGAATGGAACTACATATTTGGTGATGTACCGTATCGAAGTTGATGCGATCAAGAAAAAGATCCGAACGCAACTCGATTCATTTATTCGACTCTGAGTCGACTATTTCACTAAAGAATCAATAGTTTTAAACGGTGCACTTTCAGATTTAAACCTCAGCCGGATGTTTTCATTCACTTAGTGATGTAGTACACACTGCATGGAAGCTCATTTTCAGTAACCCATAATAGGGGCTCTTTAATTAATGCTTTCTTACCTCAAAGTAAAGACTATTTATGCTTAGCCGACATTCAAAGTTTTGCTTTTCGAATTACTGATATAGAAAGTGTGTGCTTCTAAAGATTCGAATCAAAATTGGCAATCTGCAAATGTAAATGAATGCGAATTGAAGCCGTATTAAATTCACTTCTAAATGCCACCTACAGCATAACTTGTGCTCTGGCTTCCCGCCATGCATCTCAACTAGGTTAGACAGTAGCATGAGAAAGAGCATGCTAACATGGCCTTTTCAGCACACACATACACACACTCACATATGTGATTTGTTCAGCCCAAGGGTAATTCAGTTCTTCACATATGCAATATCATGAACATCCCAAACACAACGCTCCGGCTAATGTCGAAAGCTACTTATCTTACATAATAAAGCATGTTCATGTTTTATTTCACCAAAATGTCCCTGCGATGTCATATTGTATAAAACATGATTTACACGTATGAATAAGTCACATGTTGTGCTCCGGAGGGAAAGGGTGAAGCACTGTGGGTGTTTTTAGGTTTCCCGTCTCTGACAGCTCAAGGGGTCCGAAAAGCCCCGTTCGGCCTGAATAAAACATGCCCCGTGGCAGAGAGTGATTGTTTCCACTGTAATATTGATTTGGATGAACCCGGAGATGTCATTTACTGCTGAAGTTTGAGTGAGGGTTGTCGCCAAGTGGAAAAACAACACAGAACCTTTTTTTTTTTTTTTTCATTCATTCGTTCATTTTCCTTAGGCTTAGTCTTTGATTTAATCAGGGGTCGCCACAGGGGAATGAACCGCCAATTATTCCAATGTTTTACACAGCGGATGCACTTCCAGCCACAACCGGGCCATGGGAAACACTCACACACACACTTAAAAGCACGTTCATATTTTACCGGAATGGAACTACATATTTGGTGATGTGCCGTATCGAAGTCGATGCGATCAAGAAAAAGATCCGAACCCAACTCGATTCATTTATCCGACTCTGAGTCAACTACTTCACTAAAGAATCAATAGTTATAAACGGTGCACTTTCAGATTTAAACCTCAGCCGGATGTTTTCATTCACTTAGTGATGTAGTACACACTGCATGGAAGCTCATTTTCAGTAACCCACACTTTAAAAAATAAATTGTTGAGAAAACTTAAAAAAACAAGGCAACTTGATGCAGTAAGAACTTTGAGTTGTCTTAACAACTGTTTTTTATTTCTTCTCAGTGACAATATTTTGTTCAGCTAACATAATTTATTCATGCAATGTTGATTATTGCATTTTACTACTAAAGATATTCTTGTCACATTAACTGAAGCAACAGTTACTGCTATTGAGTCCTTTCATTTTGTTCTGTTTAGTGGATGATGGTTTTCAAATTAGCAAAATAAGTAGGCTAATTAGTACTTATTAGCATTAGCATATCATCCTGTTCATTTTACCTAAATATGACTAACACAAACTTACTAATTCATTCATTAATTTTGCTTTTGACTTATTCATCAGATGCCGCCACTGCGGAATGAACCACCAACTTATTCAGCATATGTTTTACACAGCAGATGCCCTTCCAGCTGCAACCCAGTACTGGGAAACACCCATTCACACCCAGTCACCTGTACTGCATGTCTTTGGACTGAGGGGGAAACCTGAGCACCTGGAGGAAATGCACGTGAGGGCTCGAACCAGCGACCTTCTATCTGTGAGGCAACTGCGCTACCCATTGCACCACTGTGTAACCCCTCTTACAAGCAACAGATCAACAAGCGTAGTTTTCGATCGCGGCATCACGCATGCGCAAATTATTCAAATATCAACATTTCTGTTCAACACAAAAATGTTTGTCCAGAAAACTCAGTTAAAGATGTAGACATGACATTTTAGCGAATATTTTTGACATAACGTATATTTTTATGCAATCAATAATTATTCACAATTCTTAGTATATATGAGAGAGAAAGTACAGTGTGCTGAACAAATGGCGGTTTTATTTTTTACAGTGCATAATAGGGGCTCTTTAATTAATGCTTTCTTAGCATGGGAAACACTCATACACACACACTTATGCACTACGGCCAATTTAGTTCATCCAATTCTCCTATAGCGCATGTGTTTGACTGTGGGGGAAGCCGGAGCACCTGGAGGAAACCCACGCCAACATGGGGAAACATGCAAACTCCACACAGAAATGACCACTGACTCAGCCGGGACTCGAACCAGCGAGCTTCTTTCTGTGAGGCCACAGTGCTAACCACTGAGCCGCCGTGCCACCTGGGCATTGAATGTCCAGATAAAAAAAACATAATAATAATGACAGAAAGCAAGGTTGTGTGTGGAAGAGCTTTGGAATTGAGGCCATGTCCAAGCACCTCCAATTCCGAAGCCACCAGACAAAGGTGGTTTCCTATCTCCAGTTTGGAGAAAAGTCCTTACCCCAGGTAGAGGACTTCAAGTACCTTGAGATATTGTTCACAAGTAAGGGAAGGCTGGAGCATGAGATTGACAGGCGGATTGGTGCAGCAGAAATGCGGTCGATGTATCGGCCCGTTATGATTAAGAAGGAGCTCATTCAAAAGGCAAAGCTCTCGATTTACCAATCAATCTACATTCCTACTCCCACCTATGGTCATGAACTATGGGTCATGACCGAAAGGACAAGATCTCGGATACAAGCGGCCGAAATGATCTTCCTTCGAATTGGTGGCAGGGTGCACTCTTAGGGATAGGTTGAGGAGCTCTGTCTCCCGGGAGGTGCTCGGAGTAGAACCGCTGCTCCTCCACATTGAGAGAAGTCAGCTGAGGTGGCTCTGGCATCTGTTTTGAATGCCTCCTGGACGCCTACCTAGGAGGTGTTCCAGGCATGTCCCACTAGGAGGCCGCCTTGGGGAAGACCCAGGACAAGTGGGAGGGAATATGTCTCTCGGCTGGCCTGGGAAAGCCTCGGGATCTCCCGGAGGAGCTGGAGGAAGTGTCTGGGGAGAGGGATGTCTAGGGTTCTCTCCTAAGACTGCTGTCCCTGCAACACGGCCCCGGATAAGTGGTTAAAGATGAATGTAAGGGATAATCAACAGCTTGCCGTGCTATAAGGAGGCAAAGGACCACACGACGCACAGCGCATTAAAATCCTTTAACGCACGGCAAGCCGTTGATTATCCCGCTTATTCCATGGTCATTTGCCAAGGTAGGCCAAAGTTTAAAAGAGTTTTGCTCTTTGCAGCGCAATATTTGCCAGCTTTTATGTCAGTTTTTACATGATCGATTTTCTAATCCCTCCCCTGAATCAGCTGTGACAGGCTGAAAGGCAGGCAGACAGAGAGAGGGAGAGAGAGAACATGTGCGGGCAGTTAATATCTGCTAATATAAGACACGATTTCATCAGTCCGATCACAGGTGGACAAAGAAGACATTCCCAGTCACACCTGGAGTGTGTTTCCAGCCACACGTTTCTTTTTTTCTACGTTCTACCACTTCTCTGACGAGGAAGGATCTGTATATTGGCTTTGTCTTGACAAAAAGGGCTACAGTATAGCAGAATTTCCACGATTTACATTTCATAATAAACATACAAATCTTATAAAAGGTACCATATAAAGTAAATACGCATTTTCAAGTGTATTCTAGAGTCTTTGAAGCAGACGAAGTCTATTTCAGAAATCTCTGCTGTTAAATATGTAGGTCAATTTTGCATAATGAAAAAACATATCAGGACAGGCAGGAGAACATTCTGCTTTATTTATCTTCTTTAAAACAAAAGCAATCAGCCAAACACGCAGGATCAGTGTAATATTACATTATTTACTGTCATAAATTAATTATGAAACTTACTTGCGATCTGTCAAAAACACCTGAGAACAAATTATAGGTTCAAATGTCCAAAGACTGACCGTAAGATTAATTATATATCCCGTTTTAACAACAGAGATGCAAGAGATTAGATCCAGCGGTAGATCTTGAGATTCTCTGGCCAACATAAAGCTTCGCTCGGGGGGAGCCATTCGCGGAGCTGCCGCTGACCGCCTGGAGCTTCCAACATTTTTAAAGACGCGCTTTTCATACACACAAACTGCCGATTTGACTTTAAAATAACTATATTCTCGCTTGAAAAACTCTTAAAACTTGATTTTCTGCGCATTTATTTCCAACTGTGATCAAAACTGACTGGAACTACCTGTGCGTTTCAACGAAATATACCACACCCTCCAGCCAATCAGAATCAAGAATTTCAACAGACCATGGAATAATAGAAAATATACAATTTTTATCATCAGACAGAGAAATACTTGACATATATTAGCCGGCATATATCCCCCATCGCACAATTGGCACTCGTACAGAGACACATTGACAACACACAGGACTAGACAGAGCTGGGGTCTGGACTTTGCCACCAAAACAAGAATTAAAGAGCCCATATTATACATTAAAAAAAAGGTCATATTTTGGTTTTGGACGTCTTCATCAACAGGCTGATATGCATGCAAGGTCAAAAAACACTTTCATTGTCTTATAATCTGCATTTATTTTTACCTCATTATCTCAGCGACTCCCATATGATTCGTCCAGCGATTCATTTTTTCCCAAACTACTCCTTAGCGCGATGCTAAACTGCGCTGATTGGACTGATGAGTCGATGACCCAGTCTGTTGCGATTGGTCGACAGCGCTCAGCGCGAGAGAATGCCCATCACGGCATAGTGAATGCGTGAGCATACCTGCCAACACTCCCGTTTTTCCCAGGAGTAGCCCGTATTTCAGACCCATCTAACGGCACCCTCCCGATTTGTTATTTCTCCTGGAAAACCACCCCCCGGTCCTCAGCATTTTGGTACGGTCTGTGAAACCCCCAGGTCGCCAACATTGGTCCGATCGCAGCACCCGAAACATGCTTCACAGGAATTAAGACAGCTCACCCCCGAACTCAACCTCCCCAATCTCCCAGCATATTACTCTATTGTTAACCATAACTAAAAACAGTAACAGACATTCAGTATTAATGCACACAGCAGCAAAAGCTGAACCATTATGACACATGACCGCCGCGCGTGAGTAGGAACAGCCCATGGTGGCCATAGCAACGACAAACAGCAGAGGAGCACGAGCTCACAAACGCATTTTAATCCGTAAACAAAGCGACACGCGTCGCGTTTTCAAAACACAATTAAATTCATAATTTGCAAGCTAGAGAAAACAGCGAGGCAACAGTTTTAATCACACTCACGTTGAAATTGGAGGTAGAAGGAGAGGTTGGATAGAGGGTGCAGGTCAGATTCACGGTGGCAGGCCAGATCAGCCGTCAGGCCACTGGAAAATGTCCCGGTGCTCCCCATGCTCCTTCCTTTAACGACGGCCGGCGAATCCCCCGTTGTAATAGTGTAGATTTTACAAGCACTCCTCAGAGGGAACACAGCACAAGGCTGGGCTAATGCTGAGGTTTATTTTTGCAAAAATGCCTCACGCACTGACTCTTCACAGTTTTATCTTTAGGAAGGCAAAAGAGCACAACTTTCCCCTCACACTTCAGAGCACTGCGTCCACATAACATGATTTAACCGGAATTCGATACAGTGCTTGTCATCTTTCACTTTCTCTTCCTGTCTGTGGACGGGGCCGGGGGGTTTCAACTTTCCCGGGGTTTGCGCGCCAAGCTAGTGGGCGGGGCTTATGTTTCGCGTTGACGTCAAGCCGAAACGGCTAAAGACTCGTTATAACAACGATTCATTTAAAGAACGATGAGTCGACTCTTTTATAGATGAATCAATAGTTTTAAACACTGTGCACTTTCAGATTTAAGCCTCAGCTGGACATTTCACTTCACTTAGAGCTGTGGTACACACTACATGCAAGCTCATTTTCAAAAACCCATAATAGGGGCTCTTTAACAAGACTGGAGTGGCAGAACCCTAACACTATAAGTCCTAATAAAGTTAATATCGCTAGTTAAAATAAGTTAATATCTTAGGCAGGAAATAAGCCAGAAGTTAAACATGGGAATTGGTACTTAAACTAAAGCGGTGCCATATTTCTTAATACATTTCTCAATACAGTATTTTAGAAAATGTTTTCATCTCACCCACAGTCTTGAACACATTTCTAAAAAGTATCTTATAAGACCCCATTGCTGAGTTGGCAACCTTTCTGAACAACTGTCACGTCACCTGTAATGACTAAACTGCTCACCACAGGCAGCTAAAGAGCTTCTGAAACAGAGCTGTTATGTGCGAGCCACGCAGGGCTAAAGTTTGCAGGCATTTTGCTGCACTTCTTTTATTCAGCAGAAAGAAAGAAAAACAGATGGATAAAAAAGAAAGTCGTTGCACTGCATCTCGGATATGGTTCAATTACATATTGTGACATCCCGTGCGTCATAAACAACACAGCGCATTTATTGTTAAAGTAAGATCACACAGTCCATGCTGCGGGGAAAGCACGCTCAAGCAGAGATAATGCTACCCGGGGAGCCGTTCCTCTTTCTTCAGCATTCACTTAGCATGTATCAGGGAAGATGATCAAAAAAAGTTGCGTTCGGAGCAGTAAAAGCTGTAAATTATAGACACAAGCAAAACCTATGGTATATCCGCTAAAACAAGCTCTGAGTATTACGAACACCTTAATCATCAATCTTGCATGTTGCAAAGGGGTTGAAAATTGGCCTTCCAAGCGTACGCTGCAGAAAACTCATTGGACATTCATGCTTTAAATCTGTGATAAGAAGCTGCAGATATGAATGAACTTGTAACACTTGCATGGGCGTAAATCCTGGGGGGGGGGGACAGAGGGACATGTCCCTTCTCATCCGAGGGTTGTCCCACAACAACAACAACAACAAAAAAGTAAAAAAAAAATTGCACACTGTATTGTGAAAAATATATAGATCTATACCTAAAATAATTGTGTTAGAAGAAAAAAAATGCATTTCGCATTTAAAATGTGATTAGAAACTGTTGAGTCCCCCTCCCCTTCCTCACAGTGGTTTGGTCCACTGCCTGCTTTCCCTGTTCATCTCACCGACTATGCACACACACACTAGTCAGGTTTGCGGCTGCGGCTCAATTCATGTCAAACTTCAGTAAGGCAGGTATTTTATAGTAAATAAAGGGATTCTCTTTAATGTTGTTGATACAGACTCATTCACAAATTATTCGCAGTAAAAATATATGTATCTATACCTAAAATAATTGT
>CAIGQQ010027614.1:1498561-1523997 GCA_903798035.1 Danio albolineatus
AAATAAATAAATAAATAAATAAATAAATAAATAAATAAATAAATAAATAAATAATAATATTAATAATAATAATAATAATAATAATAATAATAATAATAACAATAATAATAATAATAATAATAATAATATAAACATTTCAATAATAGGCTTATATTAAAAAAATAGATGGATTCATACTGTGAATAAATGTGTAAAAGTTTATTGTAAAACACTTAATTATAACATTTTGTATTGTAACTCAATTTTATGATTTTTTTAAATTATCTTTGTTATCATAATAAAAAATGAAAAAAAAAAATGTGTTGTCATCCAGCCGAATGCTATCACTCAAATGAATTGGCGTTATCAGTGGTTATCAGCTGATAGATATGTGCCAGTAGGGGCCTTCTTAGGCTCAGAAGGATCATCTATCCACATGATTAATCAGCTATAGATCACATACAGCTGCAGTAACAAGAATTATTCATATTATTTATAAAATTTTCCTTTAATTGTATTTTATTAACATCTACCTCCACCACAACCCTACCTGTTAAAGTAATGTAAAACAGATCTAGAGTCTTCTCTATTAGTATAGCTGATTAATCATGTGGATGGATAATAACAGCCATCTGAGCCTACCAGTAGGTGCAGAAGGCCTCTATTGGCCGATATCTATCAGCTGATAACCACTGATAATGCCCATTCAATAGAGTGATAACATTTGAAGCGGGTGTGCAAACTATCGTGCATTATATAAGGAATAATTAATGATGGGTTATTGAAATATTTGATGATAACACACACCTGAGGTATAATATAATATATAAAATTATTTTATGCCAGATGATTAAATGTGTTAAGAATCTTAACACATTATATACTTAAATCAACTAAATTCTAACAGCTGCAGAGAAATTTATAAATAATTATTGTATTATATATATATTTTTGTTTATGTATTTGTGTATCTCTTTATTTTCTGTATTTATTTATTTATTCATTCATTCATTTATTTATTTGTGTATTTTATTATTTAATTATTTATTTATTTATTTATTTGTTCATCTGTGTATTTATTCATTTATTTGTATACTTATTTATCTATGTGTATTTGTGTATTTATTTATTTGTTTGTTTATTTATTTATTTGTTTATTTTTGTCTTTATTTATTTATTGATTGATGTATTTATTTATTTTTTTAAAAATGTATTTGTGCGTCTGTGTATTTATTCATTTATTTGTATACTTATTTATCTATGTGTATTTGTGTATTTATTTATTTATTAGTTTATTTATTAGTTTATTTGTTTATTTGTTTATTGATTGATGTATTTATTTATTTTTTTTTAATTATTTGTGCGTCTGTGTATTTATTCATTTATTTGTATACTTATTTATCTATGTGTATTTATTTATTTATTAGTTTATTTATTTGTTTATTTTTGTGTTTATTTATTGATTGATTGATGTATTTATTTATTTGTTTATTTATTTATTGATTGATTAATTTGTGTATTTATTTATTTGTTTATTTATTTATTTGTTTGTGTTTATTTATTTATTTATTGGTTTGTGTATTTTTTAGTTGTTTATTTGTTCATTTATGTGTGTATTTATTTATTTGTGCATTTTGTTTATTCGTGTATTCATTTATTTATTTGTGTATTTATTTATGCATTTATTTATTTTTTGGATTTATTTTCTTATTTATTTATTTATTTGTGTATTTAATTTTTTTCCTATTGATTTGTGTATTTATCAGTGTATTTAATTATTATTATTTTTTATTAGTGTATTTATTTCTGTATTTTAATTGTGCATTTATTTATAACTTTTTATCATAATTAGTATTATTTATGTTTAATGTCATTGCTAGAAACTGATGTAAGCTCCCTATAGTTGCTATGATTGCTTCATTAATAATCAGTTCACACTGATCTAATGTGTATGTGGTTTATAGAACACATAATACCTTTACACATGACGTATTATATATAAACCAGTATGTTTAATGTAGGACTTAAATCTTAATTCCAGGTCAGAGGTCAAACATTCAGCTTATGATCAGCGGATTGGCCTCATGAACACTGAAGTTTACAGCAGCATTTACAGACAGCGTGAAGGAAATAAAGGAGTGATGAAGAATGTGTGTTTGTGTGAGGCGATACTGAAGGTCATTAGTGGAGAATCAAAGCCGAGTGATTATTGCACTGAAGAAATAGACGCTGCATGTCTTTCAGCTGCCGGCGATGAATAATGAGGAGGACATTGTTTTTATTAATCAAGTCTTTTAGACTGACACTGAATTGAGTCTGACAATCTGAAGATCAGCTATGTGTGGGTGTCTGTACACACACACACACACACACACACACACATACTGTACATACATACACACATATACAGTAACAGTGTCTATATGTATTTGTGTCTGCAGTGTGTATGTGTGTACAGTATGTTTAGGTGTACAGTATGTGTGTATACAGTATTTGTACAAGTGTGGTCGGGTGTGTGTATGTACAGTATGTGTACATGTGAGTGTGCGTTCTCCGCTATCTTTCACACTCGTACTGTACGCTGCTGAATTGCCATAATAAATTGTTGAGCTCTGAAGGTACAAAATGACATAAAACTACAGAAAAGGTCACGATGATCAATTAAAAGTCACTGCGGTAGACGCTTTACATTGTCACTTGTTCACAGCGACCTTCTTTATCCTTGATCTCCCAGAGTCTACATTCATCTCTGCACTACATCAGTGTACTGTGGACAAAAAAGTGTATTCTTCATAAAGTTTCAATTTCTCCATTATTTTCTTTTCTGTATTTTATCCGCTTGTTAAGTCGTGGCGTATCGGTGAAGTATGGAATACACCTGGGATTCTGGGTCCAAGCCGCTACTTATTGGAATTAAGAAAATATTCATTTATGACCACTTTTTAGTCCTATCACACATTAAAGTGATTTTATATGAAATCATGCTGTACACAACAGTCTCTGGGCTTGCTGCATCACAAATACCAACATTTTAACAATTAATTAATTTTTTTTTATCATTTTCTGGCCGTCGGATATTAGGCATGGATATATATACATTGCTATCGTTATTTTCGAAAGTATTACATCGCTTTGTAATGGTTTATTATTACCATTTGATGAGTATCATTACCTTCGTGTGACGTGACACTTCAGGTGACACTTCAGATATCCAACATGTATATGAACAGATACAAAACACTCTAAATCCAAAGCTCTTTTCCAATTATTTGGTTTTTAAGAAGGGAGATTTTCTTTTGTGTCACAACCAGTTGAATCCACTTCCGCTTTTATTTTTTGCAAAAACCTCTGAATCCACCTATCGGGACATAACAGTGTATTTAGTTGAAAAGTCACAAAAGACGCAAATTATTTTACCAAACATAAAACACGTTACACAAACCACCTAAAATTAAGTGCATAAATATGCCAAGTAAGTGGCATATGTATATATATATATAATGTATATAAATAATCAACGGCTTGCCGTGCGTTAAAGAATTTTAATGCACGACATAGAGGCAAAGGACCACACGATGCGCAGTGGAGCGCATTAAAATGGAGTGCAAACCGTTGATTATCCAGCTTACTCCATGGTCATTTGCCAAGGTAGGCCTAAATTTAAAATAGTTTTTCTCTTTGCAGCGCAATATTTGTCCAAAGTTTTGTCCGTTTTTACATGTTAGATTTTCTAGTCCCTCCAGCTGTGACAGGCAGACAGACAGAGAGCATGTGTGTGCTGTTTATACCTGCTAATATTATTAAGATGCGATTTCATCAGTCCAATCACAGGTGGACAAATAAGACATTCCCTGTCACACCTGGAGTGTGTTTCCAGTCACATTCAGTCACATGTTTCTTTTGTCTACTTTCTACCGCTTCTCTGATGAGGGAGGATCTGTATATTGGCTTTGTCTTGACAAAAAGCTGGGCTACCTACAGTGTAGCAGAATTTCCGCGATTTATATTTCATAATAAACATACAAATCTTATAAAAGGTACCATATTAAATACACATTTTCAAGTGTATTCTAGAGTCTTTGAAGCAGCTGAAGTCTATTTTAGAAATCTCTGCTGTTAAATACAGTATAGAAAAAATTTGAATAATGAAAAAAAAAAAATCAGGTAGAAGAACAATCTGCTTTATCTTCTTTAAAACAAAAGGGATCAGCCAAACACGCAGGATCCGTGTAATATTACATTAATTACAGTCATAAATTAATTATGAAACTTACTTTGCAATCTGCCAAAAAAAATACACCTGAGAACAAATAATAGGTTAAAAAATCCAAAGACTGACCGTTAGATACACCAAAGTTTAATTCAATATCACATTTAAACAACAGAAATGCAAGAGATTAGATCCAGCGGCGGGTCTTGAGATTCTCTGACCGACATAAAGCTCCCCTTAGGGGAGCCGTTCGCGGAGCTGCCGCTGACCGCCTGGAGCTTCCAACATTTTTTAAAACGCGCTTTTCATACACACAAACTGCCGATTTGACTTTAAAATAACTACATTCTCGCTTGAAAAACTCTTAAAACTTGATTTTGTGGCATAGTTCAATTCAATTCAATTCACCTTTATTTGTATAGCGCTTTTACAATGTAGATTGTGTCAAAGCAACTTCACATAGAAGGTTATAGTAAATAGATGATGAGTATTTTCCTAATTTTGCGGATTTCCTGTCCGCCATTAACAGGCCTCACTGGTTTCATGCTTGTTTAAATCTGGTTTTGCCAGTTGACCAGTGCTGTATTTACTCATCAACTGGTTGTCCATCAGTAATACAGTCAGACACACAGTTCATTTAGTTGTAATTGTTGTGCAGATCTTCTGTCTGTCTGCATGTCTCCTATAGCAGCGAGGTTAATTAAAACACTAGAAAAAGCTGTAATTCTTCCCTCCCGTCTCTCTCTCTCAGGTCTGGTAACAGCGAACATCCACATATATTCAGCTCTTTACAGCAGCGCAGGTGTGATATACGCTTCTCCATAAACAAACCCAACTGTTCCCTCCTTATGTCGTCAGCTCTGAAAGCGTCAGTATTTAAGGTCTCTTCATCGCTCCTCTGTCTCTTCACAGCGTCAGAACAGACATGAAACAGATGTTGCAGTTTCAGCTCCCAAACGATCCTGTTTCCGACGCTCTCCATCAATACTGAATGAGCACATCAGCCTCTCCCAGATTCATCAGGGATTCATGTGGATGAATGACGGATGCTTTCTTTGAATATACAATATCATTACACAACAACAACAACAGCGCCTTCTGTTCATCCTCCGCTCTCTTAACTCAGAGTTGAAGTCTTTGCTTTTTTTTTTAATTCAAGATGAGCTTCTCATTTACTCCTTGTGTGAAAACTACCAATCAGGTCACTTTGAGAAAAAGCACACCCATAGTGCGCCTAAAGCACAATGCTTCATGGGTTTATCAATTTCATTGCAATCGTGACACACAGACCTTTCCGCCCCAGTTCAGGCCCAGTTATGGATTATTAACTTGGCTATTAACTTTTTTTTCCCCATAATCCTGGACCAGGCCGTATCCAGAGCAGCTGCTGTGGTGGTCAGGCCGATCCCTGTAAGACCCTAGTGACAGACGAGTCCTGGCATTGTTCCTGAAGGGCCAGCCTGTTCACCAGCCGGTGTCCCACCTGTGGTCTCTCCGTGATGGACGTCCATCGTTCTCCAGCCCCGACTGCAGCTCTGCACATGACGTCTGGCCATAGGAGAAATGGTCGTGCCCAACTGAGCCTGGTTTCTCTCCAGGTTTTTTAATTCTTCACTTTCGCCAATTGGTGAAGTTTTTTCCTTGCCGTTGTCGCCTCTGGCGTGCATGGTTCAGGACTAGGGCTGCGCATGGATGGACTAATCATCAGTGTTAGGACTCTCAGCAGTGAATATTAAACCACACTGAACTGAACTAAACTTCAACACTGAAAACTGGACTGACACTGTTTAAATTTTTTATAATGCTGTGAAGCTGCTTTGACACAATCTACATTGTAAAAGCGCTATACAAAATAAGATGAATTGAATTGAATTATGGTCCATGTTTGGCCCTTGTCTGGAAGCCAGATTTGGTCCAGTCATGTACTGTAATTCACTATGGCATGTGGGCCAAGCAAAACCTCATGCGTGTCCACGTGGGTTTCCCTCGGGTTCCTCAAGATGTCCAAATATGCTTTACAATATATACAAAATAAGCCTAAATCTTTTTTCTAAATGTCCTACTATCAGGAAGCTCACGTTTTGAGTTTTGAGATCGACCTGAGCTCAAACTCCCCTCATCCTGCGAAAAGGAGGGAGCCCTGCGCCCGAGGATCCACTGAGCTCAGGGCTCTTTGCCGGGATAGCATGGCAAACAAGCTAAATCATGAGCTAAGTGTGAACTTTTGAAATCCTTTATTCATGTTTTTTTAAAAGCATAAAAGATAATTTGCTGTGTTATATGCATGCGCTGTACAGTGCTCAGCATGAAAGAGTACACCTCATTTCGGAAAAAAATATATTATTTATTTCTAAGTGAATTAAGGTCATACTTTAGTGTATTTAAACAAAACAGATTCATTAAACGGATATATTTATTAAAACAATGTTTTAGGTCACAGAAAGTGTTTAGAACTAGGAAGAAAATACATTTAAAATTCATGTCAAATGTTGGGGATAAAAATTTCAACCTGCAAAATTTCTGAATTTTGTTTGTTTCTCTTGAATTTTGCTCTTTGGATTTTTTTATTTTTCATTTTTTCCCTAACATATAAATTTGAGCCACTAATTTTGGACCATTATAACAAATTATTTTCTTAGAATAGCTCCAGATTTGGCTTTAGTACTGACTAATCTACCGCATATGCATAAATATAATAGCCCCCAGCCTCCGGCGCCTAGACTGCAGCTCGGCACAAGACATTTGGGCATAGTAGAAATCCTTGTGCCCAATTGAGCCTGGTTTCTCGAGATTTTTTTAATCCTTCACTTTCGCCAATTGGTCAAGTTTTTTCCTGTCCGCTGTCACCACTGGCTTGCATGGTTCGAGACCTGTAGAGCTGCGCATTGATGGATTACTCTTCACTGTTCGAAGTCTCACACAGCAAAAATTCCAGAGTTAAATATACAGTGTGATTTTATTGGTGTTGTTCAGTGTTAAAACCGGAGTACATTTTAATTCACAAGTGTGAAAGAGCGTATATTTAAGAGTTTTTAGTTTTTTCAGTGTTAAACTTTTAACTCAATATGCAGTGTGTTTCCCACTAGTGATGGGAACTTCAGTTTTTTTTATATTTTTTACTTGAACCGGTTCTTTCGGATAGTGATCAAACCAGTATGTTATACTTCAACTTGAAACATGTCTTGTTGCATTTTTAAATGCAAAGAGTTGAATGTATTGATTTGAAAAAAAAAAAAAAAACATTAATGAACATTTAATAAATTAAAACTATTTTCAACATATTTGATCACTGTTATCCGTCACACACACCAATTGATAATATAGGAAAAAAGGTAATATATAAACACTTTGAAGGGTAACACACACTCCAGTTTGTTGTAAGAATAAACTCTTACAGTCTTAAAATGAACTCTGCGAGTAATGTACAAATTTGACACTTTAGAAAGTGTTATTTTAACTCCAAAATGGAGGGAGTCATACAGTATGTACACCTAAGGAGTGTGAAGTTAAACTCAAATAGGGTTAAATGTACACTGATTTTTTTACTGTGCAGTATATTAAATATCGAATATTAAACCACACTGAACTGAGCTAAACTTAACTTCAACACTGAAAAATGGACTGACACTGTTTCAATTTACTGTAATCCATGTGAAGCTGCTTTGACACAATCTACATTGTAAAAGCGCCATAGAAATAAAGGTGAATTGAATAATACTGTAAAGCTTCCTTTAACTTATAAAATATTAATTTAAATGAGAAATTTGTGAGGGGTGTTCTCATATACGGTGCAATGTATGTCCCCACCAATGTCAAGAGCAAATCTACACCCTTGAAATATGCCACTAAAAGCACTAAAAACTTTAAAAAACAAAAGATTGTAAGCACAATTTTACACCTAAAAACTTGTAATGATGTAAATCTGCAGTATTTTCAAGCTCCAAACCACATTGTATATTAGTTAGGGAAGAAAAATGTATGTGCAGAGCTACGCTGAACATGCAAGATGCAGTGTGTGTATGCGTGTGTGTGTGTGTGTGTGTGTGTGTGTTATAATGCATCGCACCATCACAAAGTCATCTAACGCAGTGGCCCTGGAGTGCTTAGCTCCATCTTTTGTGTTTGGTGCTGTGAATCAGCACTGCTGAACCAAAATAGGCAACTAGGTCAGTGGTGTTTCTATGCTATTCATCAAAGTCCCGCTGGCTCTGTCTTCTCAACCAACAGCTTCAATAAGACACAGAGACTCCGACTCTCCGTCCATCCATACATCCATACATCCATACATGTATATTACCACCCTTCATAGAAAGAATAAAAATACAGGAAAGTATCTTTACGGGATAGAATTATAAAATACGGGAGAATCCCAGTAAAATGTGGGGGTGGACAGCTATGGCCAAGTGATTTTGGACAAAGGCACTAATTTAGTTTTGGATGTTTTAATAATGGGCGCCACGGTGGCGTAGTGGGTAGCATGATCGCCTCACAGCAAGAAGGTTGCTGGTTCGAGCCTCGGCTGGGTCATTTGGCATTTCTGTGTGGAGTTTGCATGTTCTCCCCATGTTTCCCCCACAGTCCACAGACATGTGGTATAGGTGAATTGGGTAAGCTAAAATTGTCTGTAGTGTATGAGTGTGAGTTTCCCAAGAGATGGGTTGCAGCTGGAAGGGCATCCGATGCGTAAAAAATATGCTGGATAAATTGGCGGTTCATTCCGCTGCGGTGACCCCTGATTATTAAAGGAACTGAGCCGAATACTGTCTTTACAAGACTAAATGATAAAATAATATTATTTTATTTCTTTTTTTGTAAGAAAGAAAAATAAGACAACAAAGAATAAGCTGAAATTATAATTATTTCTTCCAGCTACAAATGCTGCTGAAATATTATTGCTGAATTATAAATGCTGCTGATCATATTACTCCAGTTCTGTCATCACTGCATTGGCTCCCTATTAAATATTGTATAAATGAAAAAAATTTACTGACTACCTACAAAGCCCTGAACGGCTTAGCTCCCGAGTATTTGAGGGAGCTCCTGGTTTATTATAGCCCATCACATCCTCTACGCTCCATTAATTCTGGACAATTGATTATTCCCAGAATATCAAAATCATCTGTAGGCGGTAGATCTTTCTCTTATCTGGCACCTAAACTCTGGAACAGACTTCCTAGCACAGTTCGGGAAGCAGACACACTCAATCAGTTTAAAACTAGATTAAAGACACATCTCTTTACATTAGCATACACATCAAACACAAATGCTTTGGAATCCAAATCCTCTAAAGGATTGTTAGTCTGCCTTATTTAGGGCAACCGGAGCCGGGAACACTTCCCAAAAGACATTATAATTTGAACGGCATCTGCGCTTTTGTTAGTCTGTTTTTTATTATTCCCGAGGTTTCCATAATCCTGGACCGGGCCGTATCCTGAGCAGCTGCTGTGGTGGTCATGGAGGAGTGGAAGACCTCAGTGACAGATAAGTCCTCGCATTGTTCCTGAAGGGCCAGCCTATTCATCAGTCGGTGACCCACCTGCAGTTTCTCGGTGATGGCGCCTAGACTGCAGCTCTGCACAAGACGTTTGGCCATAGGAGAAATGGTCGTGTCCAACTGAGCCTGGTTTCTCTCGAGGATTTTTAATTCTTCACTTTCACCAAAGTTTTTTCCTCGCCGCTGTCGCCACTGGCTCGCATGGTTCGGGACTTGTAGGGCTGCGCACCGATGGATTACTCTTCAGTGTTTGGACTCTCAGCAGTGAATATTAAACCACACTGAAATGTACTAAACTGAACTTCAACACTGAACACTGGACTGACACGGTTTCAATTTTTTAGAATGCATGTGATGCTGCTTTGACACAATCTACATTGTAAAAGCGCTATACAAATAAAGATGAATTGAACTGAATTGAACTTTGAATTGAGCTGTACAGTTGCATTACCATGAGTGTCCCTGAACAAAGTATCCACTATATGCCATAGATAACCCATTACAGATATCAGTGTTGTGTAAATGTACTCATCCAACCTCATAAAACATTCAACAAGCAATGCTTTGACCCAAAGTTCAATGGCCTTACTTGAAGAAACGTAAAAGGAATTGCTCAAACTTACAGTATGTTTAAGTACATCAAATGCATTTGGAAAGATCAAGGGGATTCGAGTTTTCTTAATGCGTCGGACGCTCTTACAAATTGATTTAAATGGACATGATGATATGTGATGAATGTATTCTGGCAGAATGGCATGTAATTTGGAGGTATTAATTTTTGAGTGCAATTAAACATTAAAACAGATTGGTTCAGCGTGGTATGGCGGACGGATGGTTTTCTCCAGTGCTGTGCTATGCATTTTTTTCCATCAGCATGAACAGCGATTTAGATGAGAATTACCTCTATTATCCGAGGCCTTGGCTGCTCTACCGTCGGAATGAGAATGAGAAGTCATAGCTGTCCGGTGTCTTTTTTAATTAAGCCTCATTTAACTTTTCACAGGAAGAGAAATTATTTCTGCAGCTCATATTACTCACCATTAGAAGCTATTAGGCCTGCCAGTGATTCCAGACGCAGACAAGATGTGGGTCACTGCGAGGATGCGCATCGTCTGCTGTGGGTTCAAGGAAAATTAAAGAAATGGGTAATTATGATTTTTTTTGTTGTGGGATTTTAACAGCAGAACAAACACAAAGAACAGCTTGAGAATAAATGATTTCTTTTATCTGCCGCTCACAGAATGTCAGGATTGTCAACAGCGGAAACGATCAAGGCCACAGAGGCCCAAACAAAAGATCACTTAACCTTTGCAAACACGGCTAGAAAAATGTTCATGTTAGGATTATTGGAGAAAGTGAGTCAGGGCTTTCAAGGTTGATCAAAAACGGAAGAGCTTTACGGGTGTAGTTTCGTTTTTGCATCACAACTTGCCCTGTTTGATTTAAAAAGTAACAACAATTAATGATACAGAAATAATGTCATTGGCATTATCCATTCATTTTCCTTTGGCTTAGTCCCTTATTTATCAGGGGTCGCCCGAAATGGATTGAACTGCCAACTATTCCGGCATATGTTTCACACAGCGGATGCCCTTCCAGCCGCAACCCAGTACTGGGAAACACCCATACACTCTCACGTTCACACACACACACTCATACACTACAGCCATTCAAATGTGTTTGGACTGTGGTGGAAACCGGAGCACGCAAAGGAAACCCACACCAACATGGGGAGAACATGCAAACTCCACACAGAAATGCCAACTGGTCCAGCCGGGACTCAAACCAGCGACCTTCTTGCTGTGAGGTGACAGTGCTAACCACTGAGCCACCGTTCTGCCATGTTTGGCATTATTTAAAATCGAACAGAATGGCTTTTATCATCACTGTACACTTATACTATGTACATTATTTACATGAGCGATGAGATTAGGTGCATCTCACTACTCGGTCCAATCATCTAAATACACTCTTCTTACAATATAAGTCACAGTAAAAATAACAAAAGAAAATAGGGGATGATAGGGGGGTAGGGTGAGGTGAAATAAACAGTTCTGAGGTTGAACGAGAGATATATACAAGATGTAATTCAATGAATTGTGTATTGCATAAAGTCCAATGACATTTAAGTGAATTTAAAGCCAGACCAGTGGGTGCATGTGTGAGGTCAGTATATGTGTGAGTTGAGGATGAAGATACAAGCTAAAATGCCATTCAATTTAACAGCAGTTCATACTGTTCAAACATAAACTCTAATAACAATAATAACAGGGCGCCACGGTGGCCTAGTGGTTAGCACGTTCACCTCACAGCAAGAAGGTCGCTGGTTCGAGCCCCGGCTGGGTCAGTTGGCATTTCTGTGTGGAGTTTGCATGTTCTCCCCGTGGTTGCGTGGGTTTCCTCCGGGTGCTCCGGCATAGGTGAATTGGGTAGGCTAAATTGTCCGTATAGTGTATGAGTGTATGAGTGTGAATGTGTGTGTGTGGATGTTTCCCAGGGATGGGTTGCGGCTGGAAGGGCATGCGCTGAGTAAATATATGCTGGATAAGTTGGCGGTTGATTCTGCTGTGGCGACCCCGGATAATTAAAAGGACTAAGCCGACAAGAAAATGAATGAATGAATGAACAATAATAACAACAATAATAATAATAATAATAATAATAATAATAATAATAATAGGGACTCAATTTAAGCTAGTGCTTAATCCTGCTCCATTTTCGACCATGTTGAAATGTATTTTTTTTGTTAAAGATATTTTATGCATGATATATTTTTGCTTGAAAATAAATAAAATCAAATAATAATAATAATAATAATAATAAGTCAAAAAATACAGTAAATAAAATAACAATATTCATAATAACAACAACAACAATTAAAAAATAAATAAAAATCTTGGAACTGTTTTAACCCAACCCTGGGTGTAGTTGCACAAGTATATTTTTGGCAATAGTCAAAAAAAGAAAAAGAAAAAAAACATCAGTTGAGTAAGTTACAGATTTTCTTTTATGCTAAACATATTTTTTTCCATCTCTTCCAAACCTCTTTTGGACAGTTTTCTCAGTATTTAGATTTTTTTCTGTAACCTTTAGACTTCCAAATAGTTGTTTTTCTGACAAATATTATAAAATTCCAACAAACCATACATACACGACGGTTTATCGGTCTCACAAAAGTACATGATTTATCTAAACAAATCCCTTGTGTTCAGATTGACTACCTGTGGGTTACGTTGGTGGCTGTTTTTGCCCCATTGACTTTCATTATAACCACATTTTTTGATTGCAATGTCCAGACACCGAATAATCATGCATTTTTGATTGTTGGAGGTTTTCCCAGTTGGGAAGCTGCAGCATAAGTCATTTTTACTGTTGATCATCAATTAGCAGTACTGACCCTTTAGATCGGTCAGTGCAAATAGGTTTCTGGTTTTATATGAAGTACTGTAGAGTAAAAGAGCAGATGAGCAAACTCTTACAGTGTTTACAATGTTCTGAGCAGAGCTGCTTATTTTCTGAAACAAATTAAGGTAAGTGCACAAAGGTCTCCCACATAACCATTTAATTCTGGTACAGAAACAAAGCTTATTTTGCACCGCAACTGATGATCAACAGTAAAAATAAGTAAATTTACCTCTTCCCAATAGGGTAACCCAGCAACAATTAAGAACACTTGATTATATACAGTCATAGCTTTGAATTTATTAAAAAAAAAGAAGAAAAAAAATATATAAATGGAAATCAATAGGCAAAAACAGCAATGTACAGAACCAAACGGTTTTAAGCTCACCCATAAACTACAATCAAAAAATAAATAAAAAACTGGTTTTATTTCCAAAGCATTTTCCCAAAAATATTTGTGAAAATAACATTAGTCACCAGTAAACACTCAATTCGCTGAAAGTTGTGGCCAAATTAAGACTCAAAATCACCCAGGAGTGGAGAAAAATGACCCCAAACAGCACATAAGGGATATTTATTTACTAAAAAAACACTCACAGGCCAGACCCAGGAACTCACGAAGGAACAAAACAACAACATAATACCTGAGAAAGGACTCAGATGTACTCAGGGGTATAAATACAGAAACATGATTAAACTGATTACAAACAGGGGAGACACACAGGTGGAACTAATAAGCATTAACAAACGGCGGGAAAACGGAACAAAGGAATCACATGACATGAACACAAGCACATGGAACGCAACACATGGGAAATCACATGACACAAACATATGGAAAACACTCAATGAAAACGTCAGACCGTGGCAAAGTAATTGGAATGCTTATTAAAATAATCTTTCAGGTAATGTATATATTTAATATTTATTAAAATTTCATTTATTAAATTATTATAACCCAGTAGTTTGTTTGGTTTGTTTGTAATATCACAACTACATATATAAAGTACCACAATATATATAAAATGACAGAACAGAAATATTTTCAATGCATTGATCAATTTAATTCAATTCAATTCATTTCAATTCAGTTCAGTTCAGTTCAGTTCAGTTCAATTCAATTCAATTCAATTCAATTCAATTCAATTCAATTCAGTTCAGTTCAGTTCAGTTCAGTTCAGTTCAGTTCAGTTCAATTCAATTCAATTCAACTCAATTCAATTCAATTGATCAATTTAATTTAATTCAATTCAATTCAGTTCAGTTCAGTTCAGTTCAGTTCAATTTAATTTAAAGTTCATGTGTCAAGCACTTTTACAATGTACATTGTGTCAAAGCAGCTTAACATAGAAGTTCTAGTAGATTGAAAGTAATTTTTTTTTTGTGCAAGTATTTTACAGTACTTTAAAAATCCTTAAAAAGGTATCTGACAATGTTTTCAAACGACATTTGATTTACCAAAGTCACACAAGTGGCAGTTACACATCCGTCATATCCATAACGACAATTTTTCCTCTAAATGCAAAAAATATTACATTAAATAAAATCAATCATGTTTGTTCTATAGAGTGCCGATGCTTATCCTTTTGATTCTCATTATTTAATTTGGGTTGTGCAGTTTAATTCATAGAAGGCCTGCTGTAAATGAAGAACAGCAGACATAATTTCTAATTTAAATATGTAATTCCAAATCATATATTTCTAATCGCTTTTTTCACCGTTATTAATAAGTGAACTTTATAAACTAATTTGGAGAGGGGTGCCACGGTGGCATAGTGAGTAGCACGTTCACCTCACAGCAAGAATGTTGCTGGTTCGAGCCTCGGCTGGCTCAGTTGGCATTTCTGTGTGGAGTTTGCATGTTCTCCCCGTGGTTGCGTGGGTTTCCTCCGGGTGCTCCGGTTTCCCCCACAAGTCCAAACACATGTGGTATAGGTGAATTGGGTAAGATAAATTGTCGAAATGTATGAGTGTGAATGAGTGTGTATGGATGTTTCCCAGAGATGGGTTGTGGCTGGAAGGGCATTTGCTGTGTAAAACAAATGCCGGATAAGTTGGCGGTTCATTCCACTGTGGCGACCCAGATTAATAAAGGGACTAAGCCGAAAGGAAAATGAATGAATGAATTTGGAGAGGATCACATGCTTATGATTGCTTGCAGCTGGACCCGCATTATTCAATTTATGATTCTCAATCAGACGATTCCTAAGCTACTATAAATACCCTAAGCTCCATATCACATCCATCTTCATTTTGAAAAATCCCCCTGTCCACTCCTACTCCTCCTTTCCTAGATGGGTGGCACGGTGGCCCAGTAGTTAGCACTGTTGCCTAACAGTAAGAATGTCACTGGTTCTAGTCCTTACCAAGCCAGCTGACATTTCAGTGTGGAGTTTACACGTTCTCCCCATGCTCACATGAGTTTCCCCCGGGTTCCCTGGTTTCCTCCCACCGTCCAAGAATGCAGAAGGAAAATTGTCGGAAAGAACGCGTTCACACTTAGAACTGACGTGAGACGTCTACTCCAGCCAATCAGAACATTCAGAGGCATTCACGTCCGCACTGTTTCTGAAAATAAAAGCCTTTGAATGTTTTTCCAGACACATTTAGCTGCTAGATGTTAGTCAGATAATGTTTCTATGTTCCTTCTTAATGCCGACTGTGTATAAAATATCTATAAAATGCTTATGATAAACTGCTGTTTGTTTACCTTTAAGCTCTGCTTCAGTTGCTTGACGCGTGTGCACATGAAGCAGCCGGTGAGCGCCAGCACACACACATTATGTACATCTCAACATACTAAAGTGTTCCTCCATATGTTTTCATTGAAGTTGTTTACAATACTTATCCATCCACAGAATTTGTAATGTAGTCAGTTGTATAAACATTTAGCTGAGATTCGCGCTTTTGCCATTGGATGTCTCTGGGAGAAAGCAGCTGCATGAATGCTGAAGCTTTAAATAAAGGTGAACAATCAACAAAAACCTGACTCCTATGTTTACAAATACAAGCGCAGCCGTTTAGATCTCATTTCTGGTTAATGATGTCAGAATTTACCAGTATTCTGGAATGGATGTGTAAATGATCTTTTCCGGAAAACATCCAGAACGTCTTCGCCTGTGTAAACAGCGCTTTATTTAATTTACCGGTAAAGTCGTTCCGGTAATTTTCCGGATATTGCTTATACTGTATTTATCAGGTCCGAGCAACATTTTCAGATTTTGATGAATAATCCATATATAATTACTTTAAACACTTTTTACTAAGCAGTTTTCTTTTTATTTTTTTTAAGAACAGTGGCATTTTGAATTCACTTTTAAAAGCACATTTTAATTTAAACGGTGACTTTTTTTGTTTGCAAGCACAGTTAATGTTCAAACTATTTATAATGTTTAAAGTGGCTGACATTAACACATATTCTTAATAATAGTCATTAATCTGCCTCGTTTATGAACTGTGCAGAGCTGTTGCTGCTTGATTAGGCCTACTACGCTACTGTATTTTAATATTGGTTGTTATGGTTGTACTTGGAGAGACAACTTTTCTCCAACCCAGGCTCATTCTGAGAACGGAGTCCTGAGTACGTTTCTGGAGGCCGCGGAATACGTCCCGTCAGGTACGTCTTTTTGCACTTTTTGTTTTCACAAATCCACGCCGCTGCGGATGCTTATTGAGATCTTAAATGTCTCTCACGAGTGCTGTTCACGCCTGCTGTTCTCGCGTAAACCCACCAGAGGCCGCTGTCGGCTGACTGTTTGGCTGACTGAATGACTGACTGACCATCCAATCGACTAACCCACCCTTCCCTAAACCTAACCAACATTTTATTGATTGACCCAGCCACACACTTCCCAAAACCCAACAAACAACTTTCAAAAAAGCAATCCAGAATAAAATAAAAGCCCTCGTCTCATTTTTACCACATTTTCAGACTTTACCACGTTCTCACCCTGTTGTTTACTGCTTTATTTTATTATTTGGATTCTGTTTCTGTCTTACCTGCTTTCTGAAAGCACTCCTCACTAGGCCTGTCACAATAATCAATATATCGACTTATCGCACAATACATGGACATGACCTCAATAATTTTTGGTGATGCAATATATATCGCCTATACGTAAAAAAACAATTCTTGACACATTTTAGCTGATTGCCCAACCTCTCTATCTCTATTGGAGGCGTCAGTGTCAGTATTTACATTAAATTAATAAAGTATATTTTGATGTGGGTGTCTGACAACTGAAAATAGATCTGGGAGCAGAGATCGCAGCCTCTGTTACACTTCACCTTGCATTTTATTTTTTTTGTTGTTGTTAACATTTATTATTATTTGTTTTGGATCTGCGTTTTCACATTCTGATTCCAGTGCCTGATCATTAAATTATTAAAATGACTAAATTAAATAGAATATTCTTAACAAAATATGATGTGTTCTTTTGAAGAGTGTACTTGCGTTATGATGCTATTATATTGCCATTCTGGCATTGATGAGTGGTCTAAAATGGTCTTAAAATGACAATAATATCGTTTATCGCGATATATTTTGGTGCAATATATCGTACAACAAAAAATAGATATCGTGACAGGCCTACTCCTCACCGGACTCAAACCCCGTCATCATGGTCAACTCCTCACTGCGTCTTGAGTCCGCCGGCGAACACAGTGAGCTAACGGGACAAACTGGTTGCAGCAGGAAAGTCGTCCACACGAGGCGAGCGGTCGACTGGTGAGCATGAAAAGAAACGCCGTCACACCGTCCCGTAGCGTTCGTTTAAAAAATGATACCCAGCCATACGTACCTCTGACCACGTAATGTGCGGTCTCCAGAAACGTTCATGGGACTATGTTTTCACAATGAGCCTGTCTTTTCTCTGAGGTGGTACTTGGTGAAAAAAGTTTGAGAACCACTGGTCTATATAAAATCACTTTTGTCGATTTAATTTGCTGCCGAAAATGAGATGTCTCATCTTTGACCCAAAACACACAAAAATCTCTGGTTTAAGACAACAAAAAAAGAAAGCAATTTAAGTGTAACGATTGTTTGTTTCCCAGTGTTAAGACTGGCGACAACAGTGATGTTCATTCTGCTACATTTATCCCAGCTCAATCAAAGGAAAATACACAATGTCCAAAGCAGAGCTCACGTATCCGTCACATACTGACAGTGAGCATGCTTTCTTTCATTACAACACGATCGATACGCTCCGATCAATCATTTTTGTGCCAGTGTCAGAGCCCTGCCAATAGCTTTACCAGAGCCACTGCGCAGAAATGGGAAGAGGGAAGATTTCCAGGCTTTACAGTCGATGCTTTAATGCTTTAACACATGAGCGCTTTTTGAAAGTGGGTGCAAAGGAGCCGATCTGTAATCTTTGTAAGAGACTTTGTGATAGTGTCGTCGCCCTTACACACTGTGCACATTTAGGACACCTTCAAAAAGGACACGCGACTCTGAGGTTTAATGGTTGGTGATGCTCAAGTGCTTCAAACAGCCAATAGAAATACATGCATACTATATTATAGGGCCAATACATACAAACTACATATTAACATCATTGCTTGTCACACTAGAGTTCATTTTGCCTACACAACCTGACAATAGTCTTGTCGCCTATCCAAGATTTTGGAAAAAAAAATAATAATTGACTACTGGTTGATGATTTGGTATCAGAAGTGGCTTATATGAAAGGCAAAGGCCTCTAGATTATGCTTATTTTACCAAAATAACACATGATCATGCCTTGATTTTGAATGATCTAATTAGGACAGCCAGGTCTGACTTTGCTAAGACAAAAGTCTTGTCACTAACAGAAATAATGTCCAGCATAGAATATAAAGTCATTGATTATGCTCAATAATGTTCATGTCTGGTGACTGGGCGGGCCAATCCTGGAGCACCTTGACCTTCTTTGCTTTCAGGAGCTTTGATGTGGAGGCTGAAGTATGAGAAGGAGCGCTATCCTGCTGGAGAATCTGCCCTCTCCTGTGGTTTGTAATGTAATGGGCAGCACAAATGTCTTGATACCTCAGGCTGTTGATGTTGCCATCCACTCTGCAGATCTCTCACAAGACTTTTGTCAGGTAGCTTGGAAACTGTAGACTTTTGTTGAAGTGTTTGATTGACTGATTGATTGATTGATTGATTGATTGATTGATTGATTGATTGATTGATTGACTGACTGACAGTACATTTTAAAAAATGGAACAGTGTGTATTATGTGTATGTTTACAATTCATTCATTCATTCATTCATTCATTCATTCATTCATGCATTCATTCATTCATTCATTCATGCATTCATTCGTTCATTCATTCATTCATTCATTCATTCATTCATCCATTCATTCATTCATTCATTCATCCATTCATTCATTCATTCATGCATCCATTCATGCATTCATTCATTCATTCATTCATTCATTCATTCATTCATGCATGCATGCATGCATGCATGCATGCATTCATTCATTCATTCATTCATTCATTCATTCATGCATTCATGCATTCATTCATTCATTCATTCATTCATGCATTCATTCATGCATTCATTCATTCATGCATTCATTCATTCATTCATTTATGCATTCATTTATGCATTTATTCATTCATTCATTCATTCATTCATTTATGCATTCATTTATGCATTCATATATGCAGTCATTCATTCATTTATGCATTCATTCATTCATTCATTTTCCTTCGACTTAGGCCCAATTCTACCCCTTAAGCCGCCTTTCCACTGCACATGACAAACATCAAGCTACAGACCGGAAGTCATTCATTTCCAATGGAGAGTAGTACGGGAGCGTGGAGTTCCGATCATCTCCGTATGCGGGAAATTCGAATCCGATTTGAGCCGCGGATCCATTGAAATGCTTGAACTCCTGCGACTAGACCGTATGCGACCGGCTGACCGGAAGTGATGTATTTCAGTGTTGTCCAAGCAGGTCCGTGCGCGCGAGATAAGAAACAGGGTGTTTTTTTTTTTTTTTTTTTTTTTTGGAATCAGAAAAAGTCTGTTTAAAAAAACTTCTGTTCATAAATGAGTAATAAAAATATTATTATAGACATTTTTAGCGGCCTATGAGTTTCAGTATTCATTTATTCATTCATTCATTCAACCTTGATGAACACACGGAGAATAAAGGCTCTTGCACTCCTATTTCGGACACTGTGAGAATCCTTTATTTTAGGCACTGCGAGAATCAGCGTCTCCCCAACGGTGCCCGACAACACTGAAAATACTGTGCGACTGCCACAAGGGGGCGTATTCCAACAGTCATGTCCAAATGTCGTGTGCAGTGGAAAGGCAGCTTTAGCCCTTCCCCTTAGCCCTACCCCCTAACCGTTTTGCGCGTTCACGTCAAGGGGTAGGGGTGTCCCAATTCTCTTTAGCTTGAAGGCGTAGGGCTAAGGGCAAGAGGTATACGAAGATTTTTCAAGACCACACTTAAAACAGTGGGGTAAGAATATTTCCCAGAATACACCTGCCACAACGGCAGGATAGCTGAACTCGGAAGTATGGAGATCCACAAATTAGTATTATTTGTCATTATTACGAATTTTTACGACAAACAAACATAGGTTTTAATGTATTCATAACCGCGTTCATGTTTTACCGTCATGCTTTTTAAAAAAAAAACGCAAAAAAAACCCGCTAAATTTGGCGATCTAATCCACAATCATAACCCCTGTACAGCCGTGCCACAACATTCTGACACACAATGACACTGGAATACCCTGTCAGTAATGTCTAGTGTCTGGGAATGAGCTTTTACAGTGTCTGCTATAATGTTAATGTTGTTTTCGTGTGTTTACATAGATAAATATGGCCACGGTGTAAACACACAGTACAGTTACGATCTTATTGCCACATTAGATTGTTATGATAAAATAATAGAATTGGGATTGGGCCTTTGTCTCTGATTTATCAGAGGTCGCCACAGAGAGAATTACTGCCAACTATTCTGCATATATTTTACGCAGCGGATTCCCTTCCAGCCACAACCCAGTACTGTGAAACACCCATAAACTCTCACATTCACACACTCATGCACTATTGCCAATTTAGTTAATCCAATTCACCTATAGCACATGTGTTTGGACTGTGGGGGAAACCTGAGCACCCAGAGCCAACACAAGGAGAACATGCAAACTACACACAGAAATGGAGCTCCCGCAAGTAAACAAACCAGCAGACACAAAATGTCGCTGCGCTGGCTGATTGTATCCCTGTTCATAGTATACTATATAGTTTGTATACATCACTATAGACTATACATTTCGAGAATGAAGCACAGCTGCGGCTGAAGAACAATGTTTTAATGCATTGCAAATGGCAAAGACGTTAGAAGGAGGCATGAATTAATCTAGCTAAACAGTGACATGGTCATCTTCTGGAAATATTACCAACGATCCATCAGGTGTTTTTCCCTCTCTCTCTCTCTCTCTCTCTGTTGAAAACTGTTGGTAAAGCGCTGTCAACAGATATTTTTCCTCCAAACCCCATAAGATAAGACAGCGTATCAGACTACGGCAGCTGGATTAGTCCAAAAAGGCGCAGTACTTATTGTGATTGGGTCTGTTTCAGTTTGAATCATGTTCTCACCACAAATGAACCACTCCAGGGTTTTTTGGTCTGCTTTTGGTGGGAACTCGAGTGCGATTGCTACATTCACACCTGCCCAAACAAACAGCACCAAGAGGGTAAACGAACTCTAGTGCGATTCAACAGAACTAAATCAGGTGTGAAAACACCCTTATGCTCTGTTTGTTTTAGCATTTCTTTTAACTTAGAATTATTATTTTTTTACATTTATTATTCTATTTTATGGTTCATATTTTTATTGTTTTGTTGTATTTTTTTATTGCTGTGCTGTTTTTGCTATTGTTAGTATTTTGCCTTGTAGCGCTTTGAGTCTAAGAAAAGCGCATTCATTCATTCATTCATTCATTCATTCATTCATTCATTCATTCATTCCCTTATTGGCTTAAGCCCTTCTCACACTGTGGGATTTCAGTCACGATTTTGAACGTCAATCCAAGAACCAATAGGAATGCAGAATCTGATGACGATCCATGTGACAATTCAAATGACCGCAGGGAAATGTCTAAACAGGTTTTTTCCTCCTGGTTTTATCATTGAGGCGTGCTGTGTGCAAAATTGCCACTACAGTTTGTTTACATTTGCTGTGAGGATTCATTTCAGAAGGTGGGATATTGAAAGAGTCACGGGTGGATAATGTTAAACTCCGGGGGCATTTTCTTTCAAGTTTGGCGCGTCTTCATTGTCGTTCAGTCTGACTTTATGATAGCTGAGATCTTACAGTGTGACATGCAGTGGTGTAAAGTAACTAATTACAAATACTCAAATTACTGTAATTGAGTAGTTTTTTTTCTCAGGAATTGTAATTTACTAAGTAGTTCTAAAGATGTGTACTTTTACTTTCCCTTGAGTACATGTTTAGTGCAGTATCGGTACTTTTACTCCACTACTTTCCTTCAACCTGCAGTCACTATTTTTTTTCAATCTGACATGCAACAAACGTCCAGGAAAAAAAAAAAAGTCCCTTTATTAATCTGGGGTCACCACAGCGGAATGAACCGCCAACTTATCCAGCATATGTTTTACGCAGCGGATGCCTTTCCAGCAGCAACCCTACACTGGGAAACACCCATACACACTCATTCACACACATACACTACAAACACTTTAACTCACCCAATTCACCTACACCACGTCTCCCGGAGCACCCAGAGGAAACCCACACAATCACTAGGAGAACATGCAAACTCAGAAATGCCCAGCCGAGGCTCAAATCAGCGACCTCCTTCCTATAAGGCGATTGTGCTACCCACTGCGCCACTGTGACGCCCAAGAAAAGCGCATTACAAATGAAATGTATTATTATTCAGCACAGATTTGGCTGCTGTTGAAGCTCACAATCTTGTACTTTAAGCCAAACAAAAATGACAGTAATGGTGTTTCCTGATGGGTTTTTAGCATGATAAGGGATCAATTTTTGAAAATGCAGTGCAGCTATTGAAGTGATCTCTATGCCAAAGTGGCCTGAATTACCCAACTCTCTAACTGGGATTGTTCTGTTTGAAGTTAAAGTGCAGCATGGAGGTAAGTGCACAAATGACACATTACTGGCTGTTATGGTGTGCCAATGAGTGTGTGTGTGTGTGCATATCACTGTACTTATTCCAATCACTTTGATGTGTGAACTTGAATTGTTTTTTTTTTTTTGCTATTGACATTGAAAACGACGTGTGTGTGTGTTTGCAAGGATAAAGGACTTAATTTCTTGACTGCCGTTTGCGAATATCTGACACATTTTAATAACCTGGTTGACAAGGAAACTGAATTCTGTCACGTTCTTTGGGCAGCGGACATTGAGTTTTTCTTGGACGGATTTTAAAGAGCTTTCGGGCAGGGAAATGTTGACCCAATCTGGCAGTACTGGGCAGAAGCTATTATCAGAATGATACATACTCATAAATTATACACAAACAAACCCGAAGACGGGGTCAGGGTCAGATTTACTAAGCAGGACAAATTAGTTGGAGTGTGCATTTTCATGAAAGTGCCTATGGTTGTGTAAAGCAGTGGGTGTTTCTACTGACAATACACAAACTCAATAAATAAAACAGTTTATGTATACAGTATATTTGTGCTGTTTTATATTCATATAAAAAGCATAACAAGGGACTATAGGGCTGCAAATGAGAAAGCTGCTTGAAATTGTAGCACATACTTTTCTTGCTGGGTGCCACATAGTGGTTAGCATGATCGCCTCACAGCAAGAAGGTCGCTGGTTCAAGCCTCGGCTGGGTAAGTTGGCATTTCAGTGTTGAGTTTGTATGTTCTCCCCTTGGTAGCGTGGGTTTCCTCTGGGTGCTTCGGTTTCCCCCACAAGTCCAAAGACATGTGCTAAAGGTGAATTGGGTTAGGCTAAATTGTCCGTAGTGTATGAGAGTGTGTCAGAAGGAGTGTACAGTATATGGATGGTTCCTAGTACTTTGTTGCAGCTGGAACGGTATATGCTGCGTAAAACATATGCTGGAATAGTTGTCGGTTCATTCCTCTGTGGCGACCCCTGATAAATAAAGGGACTAATTCATTCATTTATTCATTTTCTTTTCGGCTTAGTCCCTCTATTCATCAGGGGTCGAAGCAGCGGAATGAACCACCAACTTATCCAGCATATGTTTTACACAGCGGACGCCCTTCCAGCTGCAACCAAACACTGGGAAACACTCATAAACTCTTGCATTCACACTCATTGTGGCCAATTTAGTTTATTCAATTCCCCTATAGCGTGTGTGTTAGACTGTGGGGAAAACCGGAGCATCCGGAGGAAACCCACACCAACACGGGGAGAACATACAAACTCCACATAGAAATGCAAACTGACCCAGCCGGGGCTCAAACCAGCGACCTTCTTGCTGTGAGGGGATCGTGCTACCCACTGTGCCATCGTGACATCCTAAAGGGACTAAGCCAAAGGAAAATGAATTAATGAATGAATGTATTGAAATAAAAAGGCAATAATCATGTTTTCAGTTAAAAAAAGTATGTATTATTTTTAATATTCAACTGATAAGATAGTTAAACTCACTTATGGTTTCTGAAAATCTGAAAACAATTTAAGTTTATATCAAAATGTTTTAAGATATTTCATCAATGCACTAGACAAAAAAAAAACCTTCAAGTAAGATGTTTTTCTTATTGTTATTATTCATTCATTCATTTTCTTTCCACGTCTTTGAACTTGTGGGGGGAATCCACACCAACACGGTGAGAACATGCAAACTCCACACAGAAATGCCAACTGGCCCAGCCGAGGCTCGAACCAGCGACCTTCTTACTGTGAGGCGAGAGCACTACTCACTGCACCACCATGCTGCCCTTATTATTATTATATATATTTTTTATTTATGAATTTTTGCAGTGCAACACTTGTTAAAGTCCTTTACTATGAGTCTTTTGTCTTGTTTCTTGTCCAAATAATAAAAAAAATATCTTAAATCAAGGAGCATTTTCTGGACAAGTAATAGAATATGGTCTTTTTTCAGAAATAAGTCAAAATAAGTGAGTTATTCCTCCTGCCACTGAGGTAAGCTTAGTTTCGCTTTGAAATACATTTATTTAGCCTACCACATTGGCAGATTATTTTGCAATTAACTAACTATTAATTCTCACATTATACAAAACGTAGTTTTCTCATTATACAAAAACAAGGAAATATTTTCTTGTCTCAAATATGATTCTTGATTTAATTAATCAATTAATGTTTAGATATTTGGATATTTTAGATATTTATCTTTCCAATGATACCTAATTTG
>CAIGQQ010027614.1:1528997-1544222 GCA_903798035.1 Danio albolineatus
TCTCTCTCTCTCACCTGCTCATATCACAGGTCCCACCCAAATTACGACGGCGGATGGCGACATCACAGGGGATTGGCTGGGGTGATGCCTGGCATCTTTTAAAAAGTGGAACGGTCAAAGAGAGAGGAGAGGGAGTTGGTTGGCGTGTGATTTTGAAATTGTTGAAAGAAATATTGGTTTGTGATACTTGTTGGTTGTGTGTTCCTACACTGTAATAAATTATATGATCAATTATTTCTGACAGCATATGTTTTTAGGTCATTGTAACTTATTAAACTGAGATAATCATGTTCTAACTTAATTTTATGAGTGATGCAAGCTATTTTTAAGTCAGTTTAACATAATATAAGCTCAATGGACTAATAAGGTTAATTTGATTCAGCTTAAAATTTTAGGCAACCAGGATTTTTTACAGTGTATGTTGTGTGTAATTTCGGTTTTTGTGTTATTGTGTACCCTCCAGTGTTTTCCCCTTCCTGTAAGTTTGTTCTTGCTTTGTTTGTTAATATCGCTGTAAAATAAGTGTATATACACGGTTCAAAGCAGTAGGGGTTGGATTCCATGTTGTCCATATTTTCTCTTGTTTTTATAAATAGGTAGGGAGTCAGGGGTAGTATTGTATTTTTATTTCGGTTATTTTCTTTGTAGGGTGTAGGTAGTTTTATTGTGGGTGTTTAGGTAGAGTATGTTTTGTTTGTTTTTATTTTTTTTTGGTGGGTCCACTCTGAGGTAATAGGCTTCACATTTTTGGGTGAAAGAAAACGACAAAAAAAAACACAACAACAACAACAAAAAAAAAAAGACAAATAAACGGACCCGATTCTGGGGTTTATAAAAGGGAATTTTGTTTGTCAAGTGCATTATTTATGTTACATCTTTGACCTAGACCAGGGTCGTAACACTTTAATCGCACCACTTGTGGTGTGAATGAGGCTTAAGCCAAAGGAAAATTAATGAATTATACAAAGAAAAAAAAAACATATTTGATTTAAAGTTTTTTTACATTAAAAAAAAAAAAAAGTGTTGCAGGAAAAACTGAAATGCAATTATATCACTGTTGATATGTCCCAGGTGCCTGATTCCTTGTTCTAATGCACATTTCCGCTCATGTCTGTGATTAGTCACATGGCATTTACTGCTGAAGTGATTGGACCAGCCAAGAAACTGCCATTAAGATGAATAGGAATGCTAACAGCTAGCCTTCTGCAGGTATTCCAGACCTTTCTGTTATCCTGTTAACACCGTATGCTCGGATATTCCTCGCAGTTCAATCACGAATCACCCGCTTTGTCAAAGGATGCTTTCAGCAAAGATCTGCCTGATTTTGTCAGAGAGACTTTTCTGAGCGATCAAACCGCACACTCTTTGCCCACATAATAAGATATAAGACATAAAGGTCACAGAGCTAACCTTTCCAGAGAGATGTTAGACATACAGAGAGAAAGATCTGTGCTCGGGGCTTCAATGAGAAGCACCAATTTCCCTACAGTATGTTTTCTTCCATCTATTTTTAGAATATTGCATTAAAACGCTTTAGGGAAATGCTAAGATGCACATACATTTTGAAAATGCGCTTCAACTACACTGTAAAAAAATATTAGTCGCACTTTAAAATAATGGTAATATGCCACAACACCAAAGTATAGCCAAACTAGTGCTGTGCTCCTGTCATTTTTCTGATGATTGATACAATAATACGCTGCAGCGTGGGATTCGCCGGCCGTTTGCTATTGAAGGAGCAGCAGAGACTATGGGACTTTTTCCGACTTTGACAGGGATTTTGTGAGTAACTTTTACAGTTCAAATGGACCAGTTTCTTCTTCCTCCGGATCAGAACATGTAACTGTCATTAAAATTGTTGCTTCGTTTTTGTGTAGTTTGCAAAATATGTGTTTAATTGTGTGTTATATGTTGTAATCACTTATATAGATCGGTGCTTGTACTGTATCTCTCAGGTTAAATCTATATGGGGCTATATGAAGCACCAATTTCCCTACAGTATGTTTTCTTCCATCTATTTTTTGAATATTGCATTAAAATGCTTTATGGAAATGCTAAGATGCACATACATTTTGAAAATCTGCTTCAAGTACACTGTAAAAAAAATATTGGACGCACTTTAAAATAAGGGTAATGTTTTTAACAACATGAATTAATTATGGCAACAATTCTACAGCATTTATTAATCATAGATCAACATTTACTTATGCATTATCAATATCCAAACTCATGCGAGTTAACGTTAATTAATGTATTGTGAGTTAACATGAACTAACAATAAATGACTTTATATTCATTAATGTTAAAGAGCCCCTATGGGTTACTGAAAATGAGCTTCCATGCAGTGTGTACCCCAGCACTATGTTTGTTTGTTTGTTTGTTTGCTTATTGATTGATTGATTGATTGATTGATTGATTGATTGATTGCCACATCAGCAACTTATGGGTACCACAGCACTAAGTGAATGAAAACATCTAGCTGAGGGTTAAGGCCCAATCCCAATTCTACCCCTTAGCCCTTCCCCTTACCCTTCGTTTTGCGCTTTCATGTGAAGGGGTAGGGGTGCCGCAATTCTCTTTAGCATTCTTGGGTCTTGGGCAAGGGGTGGATACCCCTTCGAACGAAGACCACACTAGAAACCAAGGGGTAAGAAAATTTCCCAGAATACACCGGCCACAGCTGCACCCGGAAGTGAGGAGATGCACAAATTAGTATTTTTTTGTCATTATTATGAATTTTTACAACAAACAAACACATGTTTTAATATATTCATAACCCCGCTTGTGTTTTACCGTCATGCTTAAAAAAAAAAAACGCTAAATTTCTCAATCTATAATCCATAATAGTATCTCCTGTACTGCAGTCTCAAAACATTCTGTCACTCGATGACACTTGAATACCCTGTCAGAAGAGTCTAGTGGCTGGGAATGAGCTGTTTACAGTGTCTGCTATAATGTTAATGTTGTTTTTGTGTGTTTACATACTGTAGATGAATATGGCCACTGAGTAAATACACATTATAGTTATGATCTTATTGCCACATTATATAGTTATGATGACATGATACATGCCTTCAGTAATTTCCTGAAGATAAACACCAAAAAATGACACAACTGGAATAACTACAGCGGTCATGATCGTCTGATCTTATATGAAGCAAGAGATGGCGATGACATATGATGACGTGTGCTGGTGCTGTAGTGCTATCCCATTTCTTAGGGGTAAATTTTGAAGCCCTTCCCCTTAACCCTCAGTTTTAAGGGCCAAGGGGAAGGGGTAGGGGTACAAAAATAGAATTGGGATTGGGTCTTGTGCAACGTTCAAAACTATTGATTCTTTAGTGAAATAGTTGACTCTGAGTCGAATAAATGAATCAACGTCGACGGTGCATTAACAAATATGTAGTTCCAGTTCCGGTAAAATGTGAATGCGCTTTCCCTACAGACACTCGCGGAGGCACGAAGGGATCACGGGACTAATCATGACGCGAAGATGACGATCACTGACAGATGGAGATTCAGCTGAGGGGAATAAAAAGTTCAAGTTGATTTTCACAACATCACCACAGCAGAGCCTATGGGACTCAAATGGACCAGTTTCTTCTTCCTCCAGATCAGAACATGTAAGTGTGATTATTATTGTTGCCGCGTTTTGTCTAATTTGCAAAATATGTGTTTAATTATGTGTTATCCGTTGTAATCACCCTGCACGGCTTGCAATCACATATCTATTATAGATCAGTGCAGTACTGTATCTCTCAGGTTAAAACTGTATGGGGTTATTCACTTATCACATCCAAAACCACGTTAAAAACGTGACACGTTTTTTCAACACATTTCTAGTTATAATAGTTTTAATCATAGTCATAGTTTCTAATAACTGATTTGTTTTATCTCTGCCATAATGACAGTAAATAATATTTTATTAGGTTTTTTTCTAGGCACTTCCACACAGCTTAAAGTAACATTTAAAGGCTTAACCTCTTAAGGCCCAGGTGTTTTTTTTTTTTTTACATGCATATTTTATTTCTCTTAGCTATTTGGGCTTATTGGAACCTAAGTAGAATAAAACCTAAGCATCATCTTTTGATATGATGTACTTTTAGAGAAAAATTATGTCCATATATGTGGCCTTGCGATCCGAATTTACATAAAACACTTTTTCCTGACAATTTTTTAATGCATAAATAACATAATTTTATTCATAACAAATATAAAAAAATAAACTTGCTTTGACTATCAGAGAGTAAAAATGACATTTCTTTCCCATTTTGGATAGTTAAAAAATATTGTTTGGGACATTTCATATGCTGCAAAACAGTTGCAGGATGACACTGTATGTCTTTACAAAATATAAAACATTCAAAGTATTTTAAATAGCTACTTAAGAGCTAAAATGTGCTGTCTACGTATGTGGACACTCAAGCCCTAGGAGGTTAACTCGGTTAATTAGGTTAACTAGGTAGGTTAGGGTAATTAGGCAAGTTATAGTATAACAGTTTGTTCTGTAGACTATCAACAACAAAATATATATAGCTTAAGGGGGGTAATAATATTGACCTTAAAATGGTCTTAAAAAATTAAAAACCGCTTTTATTCTAGCCAAAATAAAACAAATAATACTTTCTACAGAAGAAAAAATATTATCAGACATACTGTGAAAATTTTCTTGCTCTGTTAAACATCATTTGGGAAATTTTTAAACAAGAAAAAAATTCCAAAGAGGGTTTAATAATTCTGATTTCAACTGTAATGTGATATATCCACATTCAGGGCTTAATTTGTGTCGGAAGAAGCCGGATCTGGATCCAACACCTCTAAAATCTGATCCATTTTACCAACCCCCCTTCTCACGCTCTACCCTTTCGTCCGTGACAACCCTCCCCACATCAACACCTCTCCCTCATCAGGTAACATGCTGGATCTCTTACCCCGATCTGATCCGGGACCTCACATTTCACGAATTAAGCACTGTCCACATTCATTGCATTTCATTTTGTGAAGCGCAAGTAATTTATTATAAATATAAATATTTTATATTATAAAAACTACCGCACAAAACATTTATTTTTCCCCATGTTTGTCACTAGTCCATGAGGAAGTGACGATTTGATTCTCCTTGACTCGTTGGATAGAAACACGTCTTTATTTGCAAACATTTTATGCAATATTCCATCTTTGTATGGAAACACAGTATGCGAGGTTTACCTTTGTTGTCTGACTGTTTACCTCTCATGCAATTTCACCGGTTTTCCATGCAAAACACCACCTTTTATGCAACGCTCTGACTATTAAATAAATCATGACACGTTGAGCGTTAACTTGGTGTCTCGCTCTCTTTCTCTTTGTCTGTTTCGGCCATCAGAGCAGAAAGAAATGTTTGAATGCGCACTGGTTCCAGAGGTATCAATTAGTCATATGTTCGGGGAGCCTTCAAAGGGGACATTGAAATTCAAATTAATTTGGGTGCTTTCATTAAACGAATTATGCTCTGAGAAAGTCATGGAGGCTGTTGCTTGATCTCTGCGATTCTGTTTTAAAAGCTCTGGTTTCATTTCAAAAACATTTCACACAGTCGGTAAATGTAGATGTCCCGCTCTCTGATGTCACTATTTATCTTTATTTCTTGCATTTAAACTATCCAGGAGGCTTTTTTTTTCCTGATGGGAGTAGTTTTACCCTTGGGTCATGTAAAAAAGGTTTTACAGGCATCCTTTTTAGATTTTAATCCCATCTGAATCCGATGTGTCTTTATTTTTTCTTGCACAACCTTGATAAAAAAAATGATGGAGCAAATTACCTAGCGGTTTCCAGCTAACTCTGAGGTCCTCTGAGAAATCTAATCCCATCTGGATAGGAATGTTTGTTTTTGCGGTATGTTGTTTTTCATTGCAGTACTCTTAGTTTATTTTGACCTTCACCGGATGCCATAACTAAACCTTAATATCTTGTTGCCATCTGGTGAATAGATATAAACCTTTTTACTAACTTCCTATAACAGTAAAGGGTTGTTAAATAACTTCCGGAATGTTTTTTAAGAAGATGATTAAACCAATACGCTGAATTTAATCAAAGACATTGCTTAGAATGAATGCGTGGAAACATCATCTTAATAAACCACTTCCGTGAATCTTATTCAGTATGTGTTAAATATGTCTAGAGAATTTCAGTGGGTTTTGGCGGGTTGGCTCATTCTGAAAACGTAGCCCCTATGTACATTTCTGGAGATCTTGAATTATGTAGCCAGAAGTACATACAGCTGCATTTTGTCTTTAAAACGAACCAGTTTGTCTAGCAGCTCACCATGTATGTTGTAGAATTTGAGACAATGGGGTTCGAGTCTGACAAAGAATGGTTCCAGAAAGCATGTAAGATAAAAACAAAAGCCAAAAATTAAATAAACAAGTAAATAACAGGGTTTAGAATGTGGTAAAGTCTGAAAACATGGTAAAAAATAGACGAGGGCTTTTCTTTATCTGGATTGCTCTTTAAAACTCTCAGTTGGGTTTAGGGAAGGCGATGTGTGCTGGTCAATCGGTGCTTTTGAAAACACTATCGGTTGGGTATAGGGAAGGCGTGGGCGCTGGTCAATCTTTGCTTTTGAAAACACTATTAGTTGGGTTTAAGGAAGGCGGATGGCGCTGGTCAATCTGTGCTTTTGAAAACACTATCGGTTGGGTTTAGGGAAGGCGATGGTCAATCGGTGCTTTTGAAAACACTATCGGTTGGGTTTAGAGAAGGTGGTGGGCGTTGGTCCATCATTGCTTTTGAAAGCACTATCAATTGGGTTTAGAGAAGGTGGTGGGCGCTGGTCAGTCGATGCTTTTGAAAACACTATCGGTTGGGTTTAGGGAAGGCGTGGGCGCTGGTCAATCGTTGCTTTTGAAAACACTATTAGTTGGGTTTAAGGAAGGTGGATGGCCCTGGTCAATCTGTGCTTTTGAAAACACTATCGGTTGGGTTTAGAGAAGGCGGTGGGCTTTGGTCCATCATTGCTTTTGAAAGCACTATCGATTGGGTTTAGAGAAGGTGGTGGGCGCTGGTCAGTATGTGCTTTTAAAAACACTATTGGTTGGGTTTAGGGAAGGCAATGGGCGCTGGTCACTCGTTGCTTTTGAAAACACTATTGGTTGGGCTTAGAGAAGGCGGTGGGTTTGGTCCATCATTGCTTTTGAAAGCACTATCAATTGGGTTTAGACAAGGTGGTGGGCGCTGGTCAGTCTGTGCTTTTAAAAACACTATTGGTTGGGTTTAGGGAAGGCACTGGTCACTGGTCAATTGGTGCTTTTGAAAACACTATTGGTTGGGTTTAGGGAAAGCGATTGACGCTGGTCAGTTGGTGCTTTTTAAAACACTACCGATTGGGTTTACGAAAGTAGGAGGGTGGGTCAGTCGTCAGTGGTCTCTGTTGGATCTACGCGAGAACAGCAGGTGCGAATGCCACTCACAAGAGAAATTTGAGATCTTAAAAAGCATACACAGCGGCCTCTGGTGGATTTGCGAAAACAAAAACTGCAAAAAAACATACCTCCTGTATTTAAAGAAATGTATATAGTGGTGCGTTTTCAATATGAGCCTGGGTTGGTTTTGTAACATTAAATTTAAAAAATGCAATAAAATAAATAGGAAAAAGAAAATATACAGAACTTCCACTGTAATTTGCATCACAAAAAATAAATTTAAAAAAAGTTTAATGGTAATGCTAAGATGTGCATACATTTAAAAAATGCACATACATTTCACTGTAAAACATCTGCAAATTAGCAGTTTTCCGTAATTTATGCTTTTGAATCCTCCAACAACGTTTAACCTTGAAAAGTTTAAAAACATTTTAATAGTTTAAAGGGACATTCATTCATTCATTTTCTTTTCGGCTTGGCCCTTTTATTAATCTGGGGTCGCCACAGCGGAATGAACCACCAACTTATCCAGCATATGTTTTATACAGCGCCCTTCCAGCTGCAAGCCATCTCTGGGAAACATCCACACACACTCATACACTACGGACAGTTTAGCTTACCCAATTCACCTATACCATGTCTCTGGACTTGTGGGGGCAACCGGAGCACCTGGAGGAAACCCACGCAACCACGGGGAGAACATGCAAACTCCACACAGAAATGCCAACTGACCCAGCCGAGGCTCGAACCAGTGTCCTTCTTACTGTGAGTGGAACATGCTACCCACTACACCACCATGACCCCCTTTAAAGGGATATATTGTGAAATAAAAGCCACGTGCGTTCATTGCGTTTCGCCTTCTGAGGCACAATTTAACATAGAATTAAAAAGACCCACAGTGACTTCTCCTACCGCACAAAACATTTTTTTTTTCCATATTTGCCACCAGTTCATGAGGAAGTGTATAATCTGATGAGTAAAGGGACTAAGCTGAAGGAAAATGAATGAATGAATAAAGAGAAAAAGAAAAGACACAGAACTGAAAATAATAAAGGTTCTTCTATGTAATACAGTCCCTTTACTGCTGTTTGAATATATTGTGACACTGTTGCTTTGCAATGCAAATGATGGTTTTTTAAAAGGTCATTTAGGGTCATTGTGTATATGTATCTGAGCAATGTATTTGAATAGGTTAACATGCTTTGATTTTCATTACATTTCACATGCTCATCTATTTCTCAGTATAGTATAGAAGAAGCTCTGCCTTCCTAAAATCCCAGAGTCAGATTATAGTTTTGATTTAATCTTCCATAGTATTAATGTTTAATCTTTCCTATATGAAAATAATATCATATATAATCTATTAATTTAAAAACATCTATGGAGTTCTGCATTTGAAAATGACTTAAATAAAACAAATCCACTTCATCATGAGGCTATTAATGCATGTCATGATCTGCTGGCGCATTTTATTTTAATATCTAAAACAATATTTACTGTGACACGGTGGCGCAGTAGGTAGTGCTGTCGCCTCACAGCAAGAAGGTCGCTGGTTCAAGCCTCAGCTGGGTCAATTGGCATTTCTGTGTGGAGTTTGCATGTTCTCCCCATGTTCGCGAGGGTTTCCTCCGGGCGCTCTGGTATCCCCCACAAGTCCAAAAACATGCGCTATAGGTGAATTGGGTAGGCTAAATTGTTCATAGTGTACAGTATGAGTGTGAATGAGTGTGTATGGATGTTGTTCAGAGATGGAAAGGGCATCCGCTGTGTAAGACATGTGCTGGATAAGTTGGCGGTTCATTCCGCTGTGGCGACCCCAGATTAATAAAGGGACTAAGCCAAAAAGAAAACGAATGAATGAATGAACAATATTTACTACAAAATAACTCCACATGATGTTTCTGTCATTCAATCTTCCACAGTATTAATGTTTAATCTTCCCGATTGAAAATAATATCATATATAATCTATTAATTTTAAAAAAGCTATGGAGTTCTACATTTGAAAATGACATAAAAAGACAAATCCACTTCATCATGAGGCTATTAAATGCATGTCTGATCTGCTGGAGCATTTTTTCAATGTCTAAAACAATATTTACCACAAAACAAAATAGCTCCACATGATGTTTCTGTTTCTGTCATTCCTTCAGCGTAAATATGTTTCGCTCATGTGTGTCTTTAATCATTTCTGTGCATGACTGCATATTAATCTAATGCCATATTCACAGTAATATGTTAGAAACTAACAATTAAATTTTGAAAGGAAATTAAGCATCATGATCGGTTTCTAAACTGTGCATTCATGGGTGTGGAGGGCTCCATTGTTGCTGGTTTGGCAATGCAGAAATTGACAATGTTTCAGAAACTGTCCTGTATTGCTCTAGCTTCATAATATGCATTGTAAAAATATATATATATATGATCAGTTAGTCATGACAGCATATGTTTTTAGGTCATTGTAACTTATTAAACTAAATACTGTAAATGAAATTCTAACTTAATTTTATAAGTTAGAAGGCTGTTTTAAGTCAGCTTAACATAATATAAGTTTAATGGACTCGTAAGGTTAATTTGATTCAGGATTTGTTTTTACAGTGCATAAACTAAATAAACTAAATAGACTGTGCATAAATATATATATAAAACTAAATATAATATATATATACTTTTTTGTCTTGGTTAAAAAAATAAAAAAATAAAAATATGCATTCTGTGGCAGCACGGTGGCACAATGGGTAGCGGTATTGCCAGCAAGAAGGTCACTGGTTCGAACCTCAGCTGGGTCAGTTGGAATTTCTGTGTGGAGTTTGCATGTTCTCCCTTTGTTGGCGTGGGTTTCCTCCGGGTGTTCCGGTTTCCCCCACAGTCCAAACACATGTGCTATCTATAAACATTTGCTGGATAAGTTATCGGTTCATACCGCTGTGGCGGCCCCTGATGAAAAAGGGACTAAGCCGAAAAGAAAATGAAAGAATGAATAATAATATTATTTTTAATATTATTAAGAATTAGAATATTGTTTTTATAGACGATGAATGAATTGAATTATTTTGTTTCAATCAAACTTAAAGTAAAACTGTAAAAATTGTAAAGAAATAAATATATATATATACAGTATATATAAACATAAAAGTAGTGACAGCACAGATGTCAGCAATATGCTTACTGTCAAATTATTTCACAGTGTATTATTGTAAAATGAAATACAATATAATTTTGTAAATATATATATTTTCATGCTTTATTCATGTAAAAATCAAAGCTGTATTTTTTCTGATTGCTTTATTTTATAATAGCATTATATTTAAAATTTCACTTAAGCAAAAGCATAACTTATTAAAATAAATGACAATGTGTCTGTTACATTTGTGTGGGTTACACACATCATCTTAGTGTATTTCATTGAAAACCCATAAAACAACCAAAAAATAAATAAAATAAAATAGGAAGGATACATCTCAAAACAAATCTAAATACACACACACACACACACACACATGCATACATGTGTATATTTCTTAACAAGACAATATGTTTTGCTTGTCCAGAAAATGCTTTTTGTTTTGTTTAATAGATTAAGTGTCTACAAATTAACAAATTAGTGCTAATTAACAAATTATTGTCAACACTAAAAGATGGGAAGGACCACAAGCCTGCCATGCATCATTTTTATGTACTTGTTTATTACATTTGTGGGTTACACACCTCATTAATTTATTTAATTGAAAATCTATAAAATAACCAACAACAACAACAACAACAAAAAAATCAGTTTAGAAAGATTACAAATCAAGACTTTTATTTTAAATAGCACAAATTCTAAATTGGCCGTAAATTAACAACAGTTTTCGTAAAATGCTACATATTGACCAGAATACAAAATATATTTTTTGGCTGTTATTTTTTTTACATAAGATTATTTCTCTTATGCCATTGGCAGATCATATAGGCTGTTTTTAGGGGGAAAACTCACTTAAGTTTGACATAGTATGTCTTAAAACAAGACAAAATGTTTGCTTGTCTAGAAAATGCTTCTGGACTTTGAACATATTTGGACTAGAAACAAGACAAAAACTCTAAGATGTAAAAAAACTTTTTACAATAGATTAAGTGTCAACAACTTATTCTAAAACTATTTCTACACATTTTTTTAAAAGGACATTTCATTTTTTATGTGATTAAAAACACTAAAAGATAGAAAGAAGCACAAGCCTGCAATGCATCATTTTCATCTATGAGTTCATGATTACCTTCCGGAGCCTTTTTTTACTCTTTAAAACAATTACACTAATATTTCAAATTGTGAATGACATGTGCGGGAGTAATATCTGCACTTTTATCAATGCAATTTTACGCAGGCCTGAATCCGCGTTTTTTACTAAAGTGAATAAATCTCTTTTGTGAAAGACTCCATGAGCACAAACAGATGCAATGACAACTAGCATTTGAACGAGTTTCATCTGATTCCCCATTGGGAGTATAATAGCGTGAGGAGAAGAAATTTATAATTAAAGATTAACATTTTTGCTGTCAAGATGCATGCTTTATGTGATATATCCACAATATGATATGCTATTGTTACATTATATCTAATAGCATTTTGTTGACTGATGACTATTTGCATCACTAATGTGCTTATAGTGTTGTTAAACGCTGCAAAACAATTTTATTCTGCTAAATGCAGCTATCGCAACACATCTCTCAGCTTTCCCATTGGAGATTTACACAGAGCGTGCATGCAGGGATGATTTCAAACTTATGAAATCACCGAACGTGGTGCTTCATAAATGCACGCTGAATAATGAATGCAAGCTTTTTTCATTTTCTTTTTGTTGCAAGCAGCAGAACGGCCAATTTAGTTCTCCAGACGGCAAAAAAATTATGCAAACATTCATTATGTAACTAAAACTCGCTGTTATTCGTTTTTATGCAAAGGCCACGCCACAGCCTACAATCAACAATGTCTTGCAGAGTCTCTCAGAACAATGCAAACTGTGATTATCTGTCACCTTGGATCTTGAAATTGTATCTTTATTTGTGCCACCATTGGCAGACTTTATTGTTGTCAATATTATATGAAGCAGTTGCTTTTAATGCACCTAATCATGGGTTTAAACCAATGTTGTTTAAAAAAAAAAGTCTACATATTGCATTATTTGTTCAAAAAGAAAGCTCTTTCCAAATGTGCACCACTGTTATTATGTCAAACCCTGCTCAAACAATTTGACTGCAGCTTTGTAGAGCTTCTCTAAGTATACAGTAGGCCAGCATTGGAAGTGGATCATCATCTTTCATCAAAGTTGTCCTGAAACTCATTCATTAATTTTCCTTCAGCTTAGTTCCTTATTTATCAGAGGTCGCCACAGTGGAATGAACCGCCAACTATTCCGTCATATGTTTTACTCAGTGGATGCCTTTCCAGCCGCAACTCAGTAAAGGGAAACACCCATACACACTCACATTTACATACACACCCATATCCCAATCCGCATACTATCCATGCTAAATAGTATGTGAAAATATAATCAGTATGTCCCAAATCGTAGTGTGTTGAAAAGAGTATGCCAAAAATCAGGGACGTGCAGAGACCTTTTAAGGGGCAGGGGCTCAAGTGGAAAAAAGGGCACTTTTTATTAAATAATAATGATAATAATAATTGTACTTTAATAAATACAATATATTAAAGGATATTTCACCCTGAATTCACCATATACTCACTCTTATAAGGACAGTTCATTCAAAACTGAACATTCTGTCATCATTTACTCGCCTTGTACTTGTTCCAAAACTATTTGACTTTTCTCTTCTGTTGAACACAAAAATAATATTTTGAAGAAAGCAGGAAACCTGTAACCATTGACTTTCATGGTGTTTGTTTTTCCTGCTCTGGAAATCAATGATTTCAGGTGTATAGCTTTCTTTAAAATATCTGCTTGAATCTTTAATTCTTTAGTGTTCAACAAAATAAAGAAGCAAAGATTTGGAAACACTTGAGGGGTTTGAACAACTTAACACTTCATGTTTGGGTGAACTATCCCTCTTCAATATATTATTTTTGTTTGAGTTTTCTTTTTTCTGCTGAACAAAATAAAATATTTTAAAGAATGTAGGACACACTGAAAGCCACATAGCTAGCCTATATGTACATGTTTTTATAGCTTCAATTAACATGATATATACTGAATAAAAGGAGAAGGGAATATTTTCACTATCCAGCTGTCATTTCTCCGTTACATTAGCCTCAGCTATACCTGTGATATTGCCCGGGCTAAACTTTAGTAAACTTATTACATAGTTGTTAATCAGGAGGATGTTATCAAGACAAAAATAGTGTATTTGCTTTTGAACTTTTGGATAAATAGCTGATGTTAAATTTGATTCTCAGGTAGTCTATTGTTAACCGTTTCTCACCTCAATACAATATAGAGGAATGACGGATGAATTTACATCGGCGGTTCTTTCGATCATAGCGTCCTGTTGTTACGGAGGTCAGCTAGCAACACCTTTTTTATGCACAGTCCATCTGCAGAGTGTATATAAGCCCAGATGCACTCCTTGTGCACTGAGTAAATAGGGCCCTTATTAGCGCATTCGCCTAACATGTGGTTTTTCTTTCAAATCACTGGTTCGAGGCCCGCTTGGTGCGGGTAGACTAAAACCAAGATAAAGTTCAGTTTTTTTATTGTTTGACAGGGAAAGTTGTCCTTAAATAGAACACATATTAACTTCAACATATATTATATTATTAGTAGTTTTTAAAATATAATTATTATCCCCAGGAAAAAGGGCACTTTCTCTCCAGGAGAAAAAAGGGCAGGGGATCAAGCACCCTCTGCACGTGCCTGCCAAAAATTCTCGGATGGTTTACCATTTCCAGTCAAAATGAGGCTATACTCTAACCGCTGATATTGCCCACAGTGCATTGCGCGTTGGACATGAATTCAATCAGAACTACAAAACTGGATGAAAAGTGTAAACAAACTACAAAAATGGACGCGCGAGACCAACCGTCAAGCAGAGAGGCTTTGGTAAAGATGTTTGTATGACTGTTAGTATATCTAACCCACTGCAGAATAATTAAATGGCGTTGTCTGTACTATATTTCATCTGCAACCACAATACTGAACTCATATGAAGACGTGTTTGGACATTACCGTCTGAATGCAGAATTATCCAAACACCTGAGGAGATTTCTCTGCGTGAGAGACTCATGAATGGGAGATTATCCTGCTGCTGCTTCTCCAATAAGGTAGGAAATTAAATGCGGATGATTTAACTAAGCAACGATCTGTTAACTAGGAAGTAGTATGTCCCAAAGCTTGCATACTCTTCTGTTAGACACTCAAAAGTATAAATTTTTCCTTCACAAAAAGTACATACTTTTAGGGCGAAGTGTTTAAGTATGCAAATTGGACGCAGCTATACACTACAGCCAATTTAGTTTATCCACTTCTCCTATAGCACATGTGTTTGGACTGTGGGGGAAAGCGGAGCACCCGGAGGAAACTCACGCCAATACGAGGAGAACATGCAAACTCCACACAGAAATGCTAACTGGTCCAGCCGGGGCTCAAAGCAGAGACCTTCTTGATGTGAGGCGACAGTTCTTATACTTTACCTCATTATTGAAAATAAATAAACTAGCAATAGCACAGATTAACATTATATGAATTTATTATAGTTTAGTCCAAAGTACAACTTTGGATCTTGATCTTATGTCAAACCAAAGTAATTCAATCAATTCATCGTGTATAAAACAATATTTTACCTTTGAGTGAATGTAATTTTTTTCCTTAGGCAGAATACATATTTAAAAAAAAAAT
>CAIGQQ010027614.1:1561465-1568965 GCA_903798035.1 Danio albolineatus
TGAAATCACATCTTAATAATATTAGCATGTATAAACAGCACGCACATGCTCTCTCTGTCTCTCTGTTTGCCTGTCACAGCTGATTCAGCGGAGGGACCAGAAAATCTAACATGTAAAAACTGACAATAAAAAAAATTAATATTCAGACAAATATTGCTCTGCAAACAGCAAAACTATTTTAAACTAAGGCCTACCTTGGCAAATGACCATGGAATAATCAACGGCTTGCCGTGCGTTAAAGGATTTTAATGCACTTCAGTTTAAGGGTCACGGTTTCGATATGGAACGGTGTGTGCTATGTTTAGAAATAAAATGGCTTTTCTGAAAAATTCTGATAAAAACAAAGAAAATAAATTTAGGGCATTTTGACAATTGTATCTTCGAATAAAATGCTTAAAAAAATAAAGAGAGAAAAAGCTTAACCTTTTACTGTTTTACATCTTGACTCAACAGTCTCCACCAATTATGCAGATAATAATGTCAACACATGATGAGCAGATGAGAAGATCCATGCATTGTTGTTCAGCTTTTGGCACGTTGAGTGTTTAATGCACATTTATCATGCACAACAAAATGCTAATGCTTATCCGTTAGGCAGATTGGTAGTGGCACTGGGGCGACCTCTAACAAAATTGTCACCCACGGTAAAAAAGGCTGAAGTAGGCCACTGTCAATTACACATTATTTAACTGTCTATTTTACTTTACTGACAAATATGTTTACATATAATTATCAGTGTAATATTTTATCCATCTTTTCTTTGATTTTATTTATTTCAACGAATTCTGGCAGCAGATGTTTGGTTACCACTGCTCTAAGGACAAATTGTCTTTAAAGTTACATCGCACAAACAGAAGCGCTCCCTTTTTAACATACCCCTGTGTTATGATCTTTTGTCAGCAAATAAAGCAGGTGGAAAACAGTCTGTGTCACATCTTCAATAGACTTCAATGGCATAATGCGCAGTCAGTGGGTCATTACGACAAAAGAGCGTGAAAGGGTTTATTTTTGGGTTAATGGGACTGACATTATCCCACATACAGGATTACACAGCCTCATGGCCAAAAACCAAATAAATGGATATGAAATATTGATTTAACTTCATTTGTGAGAGATGTGGCAGAGTCAACCAATCAGAAGCCAGTATTTCAGAGTCATATCAGGCCAAAATATGAAGAATTTTCCCTCTTTGAAATGCTAAGTCTTTGGGGTAAAGGAGCACTAAGTTAAAAACACTCAGCGATGCTTTTAATCTGGTGTTATGATCTCTGTGTGGTTAAGAAAATAAAAACATCCTACTTAAATCCCGAAAACTTGTACGCTTTTTATTAAACATTTGGAGGCTTTTTATGTACTGTTGACACTCGTGTTTTAGTGCCACTAACAACTAATTTCAAGCAATTGCTACGTTCACTTTCAAGAGCGATTTCTCCGGCTAATGAAACGGACAACAATAGAAATTTGCTCACATTAAGACACGACTCGTTCGGCTGACATGCTTGAAAGAGCATGCCATTATTGCAGTTTTTTCTTCATCACGGAGCCCTAAATGAATCTTAATTACTCTTATCAAACACCATTAGAAACTTTCATCAAGATTCTCATTATGTACAAAGAATAAAAAAAGAACACGCTGAAGCACATTGATTTTATACTTGCTCTTGAACGCGTTTCACTCATTATTGTATTGTTCGGATAACACCGTCCACAGATGTCACAAACCCCTTGGTGTTGTTGTCTAGGGGAAAGTGGGGTTTGACATTTAGATAATTAAAATAAATTTATATCAACAGTGAATGAAGTGCAAAAGACAACCAAAGTAATCCCAAAATGTGTGACTTTATTTACAATACCCAAAGTGAACAAAAACAACAACGAATGAATCAAAAATAAAGAAAAGATGGTAAGGCAAAAATGTACTATTTACAATATATACAACACAAAAGACGTAAAAAACAAGAGAGCTGGCAGATGGGACGTGGGCGGCGCTAAAGAAATGAAAAGAACAAAACCTAAACAATATCTAACTCCCCAGAAGCATCTAACTAAATATATTAAACAAAACAAACGCGAAGAGTCTTCCGAGTCCTAACTAACTACTCTGTCTATAGAAAAAGTACAAGGGGTGGCGCTCGCCCCTAACCTAATGAACTATACATAGAGTAGACCTACGTGTTGCAATATGTATGTCACGTGACCTTCTTACCTGTCCGCTTCGTCCAAGCCTCGTAAACACAGTGAATGAGATGGAATGTGAATAACGGACGGATAACGTGCACACAGAAACAGGCAACAGCGAAACACACAGTCAGATAGGGTTTTTCATTCTATAACGCAACGCAATCAACACAAACACAAGAGAATAACAAGAAGGAGAAGAGAAGGGATCTGGCGCACGCTTTTATAACAGGATCTCTTTGCCTATTGGACGTGATGTCATAGTGACGTAACCGGGGATGAAATGATTGACGGATGAAGTGACCAATAGCAGGAACCGGAGAATCTGAAAGCAGATACGGGAGAACAGAGCGAGAGAAAGAGAGAAAAACACAAATAGAACACAAATAACACAAATATGTAACAACAGAGAATCTACAAAATGCTGGCAGATCAGAACAACACAGGCTCATTCTGAAAACGTAGTCCTTTGTACGTTTCTTCTTGTACGCTTCTGAAACAGTTCTACACCTCCATCATTGAATCAGTCATCTGCACTTCAATAACTGTCTGGTTTAGCTCAGCTACCAAATCTGACCTCAGAAGACTACGTCGAATAGTTCGGACTGCTGAGCGAATCATTGGTACAACCCTCCCTACTCTCCAAGAACTGTACTTCACCAGAGCGAGTAGAAGGGCTGCCAAAATCACTCTGGACCCCTCACACCCAGCACACTGCCTCTGTGAACTGTTACCTTCCGGTGGATGCTACAGAGCACTGCGCACCAGAACAGCACGACACAGAAACAGTTTCTTCCCTCAGGCGATCCATCTCATGAACACTTGATGATAATAATCGTGGAACCAACACCACTACCTGCTTTACACTCTTACACACACATACACTTATTTAACAACACACTTAAATGCCAATTTGCACATAACAAATACACTTGTTACACACACATACACTTATTTAACAACACACTTTACATGCCAATTTGCACATAACAGCTGCACATATAATGTTGTATATAGTAATACACCTGTACATACACTTGTCCATTTGTATATTTGCATTTAACACTTACTTCTATTTTTTTGAATATATTTATTATCTGTTTTTTGTCTTGTCTCTGTAATTCTGTTGCACTGTAGAAGCTCTGTCACGAAAACAAATTCCTCGTATGTGTGAACATACCTGGCAATAAAGCCCTTTCTGATTCTGATTCTGATTCTGATTTCTGGAGACCGCACATTATGTAGTCAGAGGTATGTATGGCTGCGTTTATGTATGTATGTATGGCATTCCTTTTTGCGCTTACCAGCTGACCACTTGCCTCTGTGTCGAAGACTTTCCCACTACAATCTGTTTGTCCCGTTAGCTCGCCATGTTTGTCAGTGGACTTGAGACGCAGAGAGGAGTTGATCACAATGACGGGGTTCAAGTCTGGTTAAGATCAAATTAATCTTTTTTCATCCACACTTTATTTTGATGGTCCGTTTGTTGAATTTAAGTTACATTGCAACTAATTCTCATTAGATTATAAGTAGACTGTTAGGTTGGGGTTAGGGGTAGGGTTAGTGTAAGTTGACTTGTACTTGATTTTTAACTCGGTTTAATGTCTCATCCGAAAGACGGCGCTCACTGAGCAGCATAGAGTCCTCTTCACTATATTGGGGCGTTAGGACCCACACAGACCACAGGTTTGGCGCTGCCTGTTGGCCTCACTAACAACACTTCCGGCAACAACCTAGATTTCCCATGTGGTCTCCCATCCAGGTGCTGACCGGGCACAGCCCTGCTTAGCTTCAGTGGGCGACCATTTGAGAGTTGTAGAGAGCTAGCTGCCGGACAGTTTGTATATTGTATATTGTTGTTGTTGTATATTTAAAAATATACAAGTATTGAACATAATAAAAAACATTAAATAGATAAACCAATATAAAACAAACAAAAGCTAAACCATTCATTTATTTTCTTTTCGGCTTAGTCCCTTTATTAATCCGGGGTCGCCACAGCGGAATGAACCGCCAACTTATCCGGCATTTGTTTTACGCAGCGGATGCCCTTCCAGCCACAACCCATCTCTGGGAAACACATCCATACATTCTCATTCGCACACATACACTATGGACAATTTAGCTTACCCAATTCACCTGTACCGCATGTCTTTGGACTGTGGGGGAAACCGGAGCACCCGGAGTAAACCCACGCAACCACGGGGAGAACATGCAAACTCCACACAGAAATGCCAACTGGCCCAACCGGGACAAAAGCTAAACCAATTTAGGTATATACAGTATAATATAAATAAGTGAGGCGCAACGGTGGTGTAGTGAGTAGCACATTCGCCTCACAGCAAGTAGGTCGCTGGTTCGAGCCCTGGCTGGGTCATTTGGCATTTCTGTGTGGAGTTCGCGTGTTCTCCCCGTGATTGCATGGGTTTCCTCCAGGTGCTCCGGTTTCCCCCACAAGTCCAAATACATGGTATAGGTGAATTTGGTAGGCTAAATGCCTACCCAAGTGTATGAGTGTGGGTTTCCCAGAGATGGGTTGCAGCCGGAAGGGCTCCGCTGTGTAAAAACATATGCTGGATAAGTTGGCGGTTCATTCCGCTGTGGCGACCCCAGATTAATAAAGGGACTAAGCCGACAAGAAAATGAATGAATGAATTAATAAATAAATGAACTTTAATTCTACAACTAAACTTTAATTCTACAAAGGCATGGTCAACTCAGCTCCACGTCCCAAGTCCATCAGCACACATGGTGAGTTACTAGGCAAACTGTTAACACTGAAAAGCCGTCCATTTGGAGGTAAGTGGTCAGCTGGTAGGGCGAAAAGGAACAAAAGCTAAGGGTGGCATCATACCGCCTCGTAACATTCATTCTAAAGATGAAATGCAAACAGACGTACCTCTGGGTACATAATTCGTGTTCTCCAAAAATGTAGACAGGTGTATGTATCCACAAAGAGCCTTTTGTATTATCTTCAGCAGGTCAAAACTCTAATGAGGGACAACTGCTTCAAGGCTGTTTATGCTAATGATGAAGAGATGGTCACTAGTGGGCGGGGCTTTCCCCCTTCTGATGACACGGAGAATGTCAATCAAAGTGTTTCTGCAGATTGTGAACAGCAGTGTGATTATAAAAACATACACTGTAAAACCCAACAGTCAACTTTATCAAATGAAATGAGTGTAGTTAACTCAAAATTTACAGTAAGTTAATTATACTCATTTGAAAAGAGTTTTGAACTCGGCGTTGAAGGTAATGAGTTAATTAAATACTTCATTACTTTAACTTAAATGAAGTAAGTTCACAGTACTCATATAAATTAGGTTTTTTAACTCAAATTGTTTGTAGCAATCAGTTTCCTCAAATGCTTTGAGTTGTCTTAACTTACTGTGTTTTACAGTACTCAGTTGGTTTGAGTTCTTTTCATTTATTGGGCTTTACTCTGCTCAAATTGCTTCATTTACTCAAATGGATTAAGTTCACAGTACTCATTAGGATTAGTTTTTAAACTTAAATGATTTGCTGCAATCAGTTTCCTCAAATTATTTGAGTTACCTTAACTTATTGGGTTTTACAGTGTAGATTTTATTCATTTTTGCTGGTTATATTCACACTTTTGCCACACACCCCCTTTATAGAAGTGATTTTCTGCATAATAGATCCCCTTTAACTTACAAACACATGTCAGCAAACATGCTTTGCTGTTTTTCCATTAGTCAACAGTTCTGAAAGTGTGAAGTTTTGCTGTTTATCTGAAGGAGGGCAGGACTGGGATGCAGTGTGGTAATTTATGCTACAGATGTTTGCGGTGAAGCGCTGCCTAGTCTGGGGAGCCATGATTAATTTATTTGTGTTTGGATAAGAGCATGTTGGCTATAGCCGTATTAATATTGCTCTTTTACGAAATCAGATCATATCTGGGTAAAAGCAATATTGCCTTCTTAAACGAGTCGACGCTTTACCCTACAACTTACAAAGGACAGCTGGTTTTCATTAGCAAAATAGCCACAGGTGTTTGCATAATGAAGATGATGATGTTTCATATTCAAGATGTGCTGCAGTACTAGGTGAAGCTGTTTTAAAACATCATCTCTGTGCGTACATTACAGCACAGCAGGGACTGGGTTATCCTCAGAGCGTTTCATCCACACGCATTCAGGGGTTTAGTGAGTGAATGAATCTTTCAGATTGCTTTAAGGAATCCTAAAGATACATGCATTGCCAAACTAATAAATACTATAGTAGTTTGTAGTAAATACAGTAACAGAACAGCAGGTACTGCATTTTGTGCAGAGCTTTTCATTCACATGTATTCAGACATTTTAGTAAATGAAGAACACTTTAAGTTCTTTTAAAGATACATGCATTCTCAAATTAATAAAATACTATAGTAATTTATAGTAAATACAGTGTATTACAGGACAGCAGGTACTGGCTTATATTCAAAGCATTTTATCCACATGCATTCAGAGGTTTTAGTGAGTAAATGAAGCTTTGAGAATGCTTTAAGGGCTTGTAAAGATACATGCATGCCTAAATGTAAAAAATACTATAGTAATATAGTACATACAGTATATTTCAGCACAGCAGGTACTGGATTATTATTTTATAGCATTTCATCTACATGCATGCAGAGCTTTTAGTGAGGGAATGAAACTTCAACAGTAACTATACAGTCGTGATGATGCAAGTTGAGATTGGATTTCTTAGGGCGTACTCACACTATGCTATCCGAACTGTGCCCAGGCCCAAACGGGCCTGGGCACGATTGTGCCTCCTCCTCTCTCTCCCCCGACGGCCCGCACTCACACTGCGTTTAAAGCATCCGTACCCAAGCCCGCTTACGTCATTATAGTGCGACGTACTAAAGATAAACAGGAAGAGCTACGCTGAGCATGCTGAGCACAATGGAGTCCACAGCTTTGTTAAGTTTGTTGGTGATTTTTTTGAGTCGTTTGCTCAGCAGTGGTGCACAACCCAGTCACAGCATAATGTTGAACAGGTCTATCGCCTTTGTGGCTCGGAAATTTTCACGAAATCGTGCTGCTCGTGCGTCGCAGCGAGTGACGTTGCGTCCTCAGTTTTGGGCTCAGGCGCGCTTGGCACTCACACTATAGCGTACCGCGCCTGAGCCCAAGTGAACTGGGCTCAAGCACACCTCTTCCAACCGGGCCAGGGCCGGCCAAACGAACCGTGCCTGAGCCCGATTCAGAGCGCTCACACTTCTCAAACGATCCGGGAAACGGGCCTGAGCACGGTTCGGATAGCATAGTGTGAGTACGGCCTTAGTGATGTTATGTCAGACACAATGCACTCAATGGA
>CAIGQQ010027614.1:1571465-1573918 GCA_903798035.1 Danio albolineatus
TGATTATTATTATGACTATATATATATATATATATATATATATATATATATATATATACCTGGAATGCAAACTGAAATCTGAATATCATTATCAGAGTTGAGATGTGTCCTTCACACCTTCAGATCGATCCCTTTTAAACTACAGTAAAAACCCTTAATAAACGGTATGCCGGGTGTGTCTGGAACACAATGTGAAAAATTAGAAATCTGTGCTGAAGGAACATTTATTTTCATTCGGCCGAATGTTGCTCATTAATAAAACATTTCATCCTTGACACACAATAGCTCAGCGGAACCATTTCATAATTCCTCCAAGCACTCGGAGACGCAGTTCTTAAGGTAATGCCAGTAGAAGTTATTTTCTGTCTCAGTTAATATCATATGAAGATCAACATGCTTTTCGTATTGTACTACGGTTGTAATATGTATTGTGCTACGGCATTTTATTGGACTATTACTGCCAATCTATTCTGCTTTGAAGTTTTATAGTCACTGCTTTCCTTGAACAACTAGTGCTTGCAGAAATATGAGAATCTTTTTTTATTTTTATGACCATTATTGTTCTGAAGGACCTTTCAAAACGAATAAACAACAGCATAGACTTTTTTCTTCTTCTTCCTTCATTACGGTTGTTTATTGTTCCCATAAAACTCAACATGTGCTTCACTAATCCACCGAGAATGGTGAAACTCTCAATACATCAGAGAAAAATGCTATAAATTGAAAACTATATAAAGATACTAGGTTTTCTAGACAGAACACGAAAGAGTGGAAAACACAATGTTTATTACTGATCTCACCTGATGACTCTCTTAAAGACTCCAAACGAGGGTTTAAATCACAAACTTGAAAGTAATTAACGTGCATTTGCTGCTGAATTAGTGCACAATTAAAAGTTATTGCTCTCTTAAAAGTAAATCACTTAATTGGGCAGTAAATTGTTTACGTAAAATGAGGGATGATGATTCAATAAAGACAAACTCCCCTCAAAGTGAAATGTAATTAGCAAAACAAAACGGAAAAGAAAAAATTAAATAGTTCTCAATTAACTTAATTGTTAAAAGAGAGGATGGAAATGTATAAATATCACTGTCAAAAGCTGTGTGTTTAATCAAACTGTGTTATTCTGCCACAAATTAATGTCATTTAGTAAAAATCAAGTTTGAACTAATAATGAACTAATGAGCAAAACAGAAGTATCTGAATCGTACAATTTTAACTTGCAGTTATTACATTTATAAGAGGTTAAAATGTTTTGGTTTAAAAATTAAAACAAAGACATAATACAGATTGGATTGATTGATGGACTGACTGACTGACTGATTGACTGACTGATTGATTTACTGACTGACTGATTGACTGACTGACTGATTGATTGATTGATTGATTGATTGATTGATTGATTGAATGAACATTAATGAGTTTCCCCATTAGTGTGTTCCCCATTTGAATTCATTGTAATTGTAATTGTAGCACAAGAATTGTTGATTACATTTAATATATACTAAATAATATATAATATATAATTGATTACATTTGAAGGGCCATGAATAAAATCTAGAGTCTAGAGTGCCATCTACTGTAATAAACTAGCCTAGAGCACAATAATAGTGTAGAGCGTCATCTGCTAGAAAAAAAAACTAACCTAGAGTGTCATCTGGTAGTAAAAAAATAGTCTAGAGCCCTATCTGCTGGTAAAAAACTAGTCTAGAGTGCCATCTACTGTTACAAACTAGCCTAGATCACAAATAAAAACTAGAGTGCCAGAGTGCCTAGAGTGCCATCTGCTTTTAAAAACTAGTCTAGAGCACCTTCTGCTGTTAAAAATCAGCCCAGAGTGGCATCTACTGTTACGAAGAGCCTAGAGCGCAATTAATAAATTTAAAAATAGTGTGAGACGCCATCTGCTTTTTAAAAACTAGTCTAGAGCGTCATCTGCTAGTAAAAACTAGCCAAGAGTATCATCTGGTAGTAAAAAAAAAGTCTAGAGCCCCATCTGCTGGTAAAAACTAGCCCATTGTCCCTTGTGCTAGTAAAAACTAGCTTAGAGGGTCATCTGCTGTTAAAAGCTTGCCTGGAGCACCATGTACTGGTTTAAAAACCTCTCTAGAGCACCTTCTACTGTTATACACTAACCTAGAGAGCAATTTGAAACTAGTCTAGAGTGCCATTTGCTGTTAAAAATGAGTCTAGAGCATCGTCTACTGTTACAAACCAGCCTAGAGCAAAATTTAAAAATAGTGTGAGACGCTATCTGCTTTTAAAAACTAGTCTAGAGCACCACCTGCTGTTCAAAACTAGCTCAGAGTGCCATCTTCTGTTACAAACTGGCCTAGAGCACAATTAATAAATAGTCTAGAGCGCCATCTACTGGTAAAAACTTGCCTAGAGTGTCATCACCTGTTAAAAAACTAGCCTGGAGAGCAATTTAAAACTAGTCTAGAGTGCCATCT
>CAIGQQ010027614.1:1573928-1593389 GCA_903798035.1 Danio albolineatus
TGCCATCAGCTGTTAAAAATGAGTCTAGATAACAAATAAAAGCTAGTCTAGAGCGCCATTTGCTGTTTAAAACTCATCTAGAGCACCATCTGCTAATAAAAACTAGTCTAGAGTGTCATCTGCTGATAAAAACTAGCCTATAGAGCGCCATCTGCTGTTAAAAACTAGCCTAGACCGCCATCTACTGGTAAAAACTTGCCTAGAGTGCCATCACCTGTTGAAAAACTAGCCTGGAGAGGAATTTAAAACTAGTCTAGAGTGCCATCTGCTGTTAAAAAAAGTCTAGAGTGTCATCTGCTGGTAAAAACCAGCCCAGAGTGTCGTCTACTGTTACAAACTAGCCTAGATCACGAATAAAAACTAGCCTAGAGAGCAATTTAAAACTAGTCTAGAGTGCCATCTGCTGTTAAAAATTAGTCTAGATCACGAATAAAAGCTAGTCTAGAGCGACATTTGCTGTTAAAAACTAGTCTAGAGTGCCACCTGCTGTTAAAAACTAGCCTAGACCGCCATCTACTGGTAAAAATTGCCTAGAGTGCCATCACCTGCTGAAAAACTAGCCTGGAGAGCAATTTATAACTAGTCTAGAGTGCCATCTGCTGTTAAAAATTAGTCTAGATCACGAATGAAAGCTAGTCTAGAGTGCCGTTTGCTGTTAAAAACTCATCTAGAGCACCATCTGCTATTATAAACTAGTCTAGAGTGTCATCTGCTGGTAAAAACTAGCCTAGAACACCATCTGCTGTTGAAAACTAGTCTAGAGTGCCATCTACTGGTAAAAAAACTTGCCTAGAGCGCCATCACTAGTTATACACTAACCTAGAGAGTAATTTAAAACTAGTCTAGAGTGCCATTTGCTGTTAAATTTGAGTCTAGAGTGCCATCTGCTGGTAAAAACCACTCTAGAGCACCATCTGATTTTACAAACCAGCCTAGAGTACAATTCAAAAATAGTCAGCTTTACAAATAGTCCATCTGCTTTTAAAAACTAGTCTAGAGCACAACCTGCTGTTAAAAACCAGCCAAGAGAGCCATCTACTGTTACAAACTAGCCTAGAGCGCATTCTGCTGATAAATACTAGCTTATAGCACCACCTGCTGGTAAAAAACTATAACTCCATATGCTGTTGCAAACTAGCATAGAGCGCCATCGAAATCGTAAGGATTTTTCTTAAAAGCTCTTATAAAAACACTTGTATTTAATCTGCTTTCCATGTACAAGTTAAACATTTTAAATTAAACAGTATTTCAGTATTTCTGGAGAAAATGTGGTTTTATTCAGTTCTCTCTATTTCACACTTTCTGCGAACACTGTGAGCCAGCTGTCAAATGAAGTGGACTGACAATGGGTTCATGTAAAATTTAGAGTGTTTTGTCAAAGTGGCATGACTTTGACTCGCAGAAACCAGCTTCAGTTTGGCCAACTTGGGTAGTTCATTTCACTGATGGAGTCATGTCAGGGTTTCCTCAGATTTATTTTCTTAAAGAACAGGTCATATGGGTTTTCCAAAAAATATCTTACTTGTAGACTCTATCAGAGCTGTCCTTCTATCTAAACAGTCTGCAAAGTTTTAATAAAGAGAAGTGCATGGTATATAAAGATATAGGGCCCTATCATACACAGCGCAATAAGGCGCAAGATGTGTTTGGGGTGATTTGTTGTTATTTTCAGATCAGTGCAACAGTAAGTTTCACGTTTTGCGTCACCTTGTTTAAATAATAAATCCATATGCATCACTTTGTGGACTCATGGGTGTGCTGTCTATAAGGGAGGTGTGTTAAGGTGCATTATTGGCACGTTGTTATTTTGATGAACTGAAATAGAATGCGCCATTGACCAACTAAAAGCTGCTCTAAAGTCCAGCGCAGAGAGCATTAGTTATGCACCTCTGCAGGTCCACATCGCTTAACACACACAGGATGTCCAGCAATACACAAACATCTTTACAGATGAAAACAATAAAGCATTCAAATGTTACAAAAATTATTATTTTCTACATAAATATAAACACCACTGCCTCAATGCCTCATCTCGGGAGGCTTTTTCAGTTTATTCATGACAATATGCATCAGTATAATGTTAATATTATTATTAGCAGTATTATTTATTATATGCATTTTTATATTTGTTTTAATAAAAACACGTTTAGATTTGCCCACCTGTATCAATGTATGCATCACCATACGTGTGTTAGATTTAACTATGACAGATAAGTGAGAGCCTACACAGAAAGAACCTATAAAAACATTTATGTTTTGATATAGGTTTTTAATATATGAGACATACATAAAATTGGCTGTTTTCCTAAATTATAAGTACATATATGTACATATATAGGAAACGGCCAATTTTCTATGTCTCATATATCGTAAAAACCTATATCAAAATCTATATTAAAACATATATGTTTATATATGTTCTTTCCGTGTGGAAAGAACCTTCTTGCTGTGCTAACCACTGAGCCACTGTGCCTCCTTACTCCCTTTATATATATAAGTTTGGTGGACATATTTTTGAGTTCAGAGTTGAATTTAATCATAAAAAATTATTCAACAGCATGTTAGGAACTGTTTGTTTGATGAAAGTAAAAAAAAAAAAAAAAAAAAAAAAAATTAAAAACAAACAGTTAAGGACACTTAAAATTTAGATTTCTCCATATCTTCAAAAAATATAAAGTTGAGTTAACTTAAAAGCTTCAGTGTTTGATGTTGTGCCAAATTATTCCGTAAAGTATATTTGACTGAGACCAGCCTTTTCAGTCAATTTAAAACTTATTTGGCACAACTTCAACCACTGAAACTTAATAAACTCAACATTTCATTGCAGCCGGTCGCTATATATATATATATATATATATATATATATATATATATATATATATATTCATTTTCTTTTCGGCTTAGTCCCTTTATTAATCTGGGGTCGCCACAACGGAACAAACCACCAACTTATCCAGCATATGTTTTACACAGCGGATGCCCTTCCAGCTGCAACCCATCTCTGGGAAACATTCACACATTGTGGGGGAAACCAGAGGACCCGGAGGAAACCCAAGCGACCATGCGGAGAACATGCAAACCTTTACACAGAAATGCCAACTGACCCAGCCAAGGCTCGAACCAGCGACCTTCTTGCTGTGAGGCGAATGTGCTACTCACTACGCCACTGTGGTGCATATATATATACATATATACACACACACACACACATATATATATATTATAAGTTAGTAAAATAACAGAAAATATTACAAAACAATACAGCCAATATATCATTTCAAGCTAATAAAAATGTCAATAAAAGTCACTTTTTTAAACTTTGCAACATCAAAAGTTGCTGGAGGAAAGATCACGGTCCCCTGATGCAATTCAGGAGCATAGAAAAAAAACCTGAATCACAAAATATGAAAAACTGTTAATTTACGGATATTTTTTATAGTGCTTGTAAACTCTGAAGGATAATAAAGTTCATGGTTTTATCGCCGTGTCCTCTGCCATCCTGTATTCATCAGCATGCACATAAAAAAAAAGAGAGATTGCTGTGGAATCTTATAGTTTGGAGTGTGCCTAATGAGAAAATGCCCTGATTTCATTTGCATGTCTAGTTTCTTGATTAGAAGTCTTGGATTAATGCTGAATCTGTGGTTATTAAGGGCTTTGGCGCGATCTTGCTCACCAAAGCTTTTAAGCAGCATTTTGTGTGCTTGGCTGCAGAGAGCCTTTTGGGTGCGATGGCTTTAAAGAAAATCGGGATGACATGTTGGTTGACTCCAATTAAACCTTCATGTAACACTTCAAGAACAAACCATTCCAGGCCATGAGTCAGTATGGCAGACTGAAGAACGCTCAGAGCTGGATGAGGCTGGATTTATGAATTACACCGAGAAGAGATAAAACTACATTAAAAGAAAGTTTTTAGGTGAACTTATTTTTCCTCAAGTTTATGAACACAGAAAGACATGTTACGTGATTTGATCCCACTTATATTACCGTACATATCACTTACAATGGGGTATATGTAGAACGTCACGTCACCAAACCGGATCCCTGGGTAGAACATTTCCGCTCAACGCTATTTCATACGTGCCATCACTTTGTTATTGTAAGTAGTAAGAAGTGTTTTATACGTTACATAATGGGGTATATGCACAACTTTCGTGTTCCAGTCAACATGTGTAGAACACTTCCAGTTTTTCACTCTCTGCTAATATGGCATTGTTTTATACAAGAAGCCTCCAGGAACTACCGAAGAATCACAGATGTCCACTACTTACTACTTTCAATAACAAACCGATGGCGCATATGAAATGGCGATAAGCGGAAGTGTTCTACCCAGGGATCCGGTTTGGTCATGTGATGTTCAATATATACCCCATAAGGTAGTATTATTGAATGTTAGTTAAACTCTGGAACAGCCTTCCTAGCACAGTTCGGGACGCAGACACACTCTGTCAGTTTTAAACTAGATTGAAAGGGTCATGAAACACCAAAACACATTTTTTTGAGCTGTTGACAGTCATATATGTGTCCCACACTGCTATAAACACTATGAGGACACATATATTTCACTAAAGAGTGAAAATTGGTTGTTTTTGCTTTATTTTGAGCAATTTCGTTCTTCCCGTTTAAAACAAATTTTTTAAGTTGAATCACGCCGATGAGATCCCTGCGTGTATTCCTGTGTGGAGAGTGGACGTGTGTACCGGCGAGTGCATCGTGATGTCTCTGCCGGCTTTAATTCATGAGAAAGACTTGGTTCAAACCAATCAGCGCGCTCTATTGTGTATATGGTGCAACTTCATTTATATTCATGATCGTTTCGAAGATTGCTTGTACTTGTTACAGTGTTCAGACGGCAGAGAGAAGCCACGTTGTGTTGCCAAAACAAGTGGAAGAAGAAGAATTGTTTGGAGACACCGTTTGTCAGAGTTGCGTTTATGTGCTGCAACAAAGGTTTTGTTTTCATTTCCTGATATGAGAGCGCAGCTGGACTCACGCAGCAGAAATGCGTTTGAAAGGAACTTTTTTTTTTTTTTTTTTTGCTTTCCGCATCTGGAAATGGTGAAATCCGGATTTGCCGCTCGCCTCCTTTTAAAACAGACGCGGCTCCAGTTAATGTTGATTGTCCTGTCTCTACAGATTTGGTAAGTAAGCCATCAGTGGTCTTTGTTTGTTAATTCAGATGACAAAGTTAGTTCGTATCGTCAGCAGTACTCTTTCAGTGTTTAAAGACAGACCTTAGTCAAAATGATTATAACTACTACTGAGTTTACAGTATGTTAATATCACTACAATATTATAGACTGAAAGATCTGCTGTAAATGCTGCTCTTTGAGTGTAAACATGTAAACACAGCAGTCAAACTACTGTCGTGTAGAATTTTCGCCGCAGTTTGTGACAAGATAGTCTACACACACGGCTTTCTGAAGCTACCAACCGAGAGCATTTAAGTTACCGAGAAATGCAGTGGGTCTTTTTATTTCTCTCATATGCCGCGCGGTATCAAATGCTCCATTAAAACTGCTCTCTTAGCAGTTTCTCACATCTGGTTTGTCACGGGGGACATGCAGGAAATGTTCCTGGACAAAAGTGCCAAACTGCCGTTAAAGTCTGCAAATTAATAATTTGGCAAATAATTTGATTACTGATGTCCATGTAAACACTGTCTTTCTCCTCTGCGTCTTTGTTTGTTTTGTCTGTTTGAAAATCAGGGCGTGTACAAACGGAAACTCCCATTTTTAAGCAAAACCTTCCCTCTTTCCCTCCCCCGACACTCCTACCTAAACTGAAGTGGACACACCCACTTTCCTGAGCTTTTCCAAACTAGAGGTGTGAAAACACCCCGCTGAGACTGGGGGGTTTCATGGCCCTTTAAAGACACATCTCTCTGCATTAGCATACACATAAAACACAAATGCACTTGAAATCCATTATCTGCATTATTTAGGGCAACCGGAGCCGGGAACACTTCCCAAAAGACAATATAATTTGAATGGCATCTGCACTTATGTTAGTCTGTTTTTAATTATTCCCAAGGTTTCCATAATCCTGGACCAGGCCGGTACATGAGCAGCTGCTGTGGTGGTCATGAATGAGTGGAGAGCATGAGACCGATCACTGTAAGACCTCAGTGACAGACAAGTCCACGCATTGTTCCTGAAGGGCCAGTCTGTTCACCAGCCGGTGACCACCCCCACCTGTGACTTTCCTCTAGGTGCTCCGGTTTCCCCCACAGTTCAAACACATGCGCTATACTGTAATGAAATTAACCGTAGTGTATGAGTGTGTGCGTGAATGTGAGTGTATGGGTGTTTCCCAGTACTGGGTTGCGGCTGGAAGGGCATCCGCTGTGTAAAACATATGCCAGAATAGTTGGCAGTTCATTCCACTCTGGAGTCCCCTGATAAATAAGGAACTAAGCTGAAGGAAAATGAATAGATTATTATAAGAATCCAAAAGAAAGTGTTTAATATTCTACATGAATATAGACATTCAGCATTCAGCGAATATGTTCCTTGCACACTATCAACATTATTATGTTTTAGCTTCTTAAGTAACTTACTCTAACATTAATAAATCTGAAAGCTGTTGGCTGCTGAAAACGGGCTGAGAGTTAATGAAAAGGCAAGAGATTTTATTAAACGGACCATAACAAGGGTTAATGTAGAAGAAGTGAGCTGTCGAGTCCTTTTATCCCAGGCTCACCTCTGAGCCGACAGAATGTTCACTTTTAATGATACCTTTTTCCATTCAGCAGATGAAATACACACACTTCAGTGCTCCGTGTCTGCAAAATTTAGCTTTTAGCTCTTTTTATGAGGTCAAGCTGTTAATAACGTCTCAAGATGGAAATGCAGAGGTTTCAGTCTCAGCTGTTAGCTAGTAGGTTAAACAATTTAATTTCACGGCTGTCTGGAATACTCGCTTCTGATTGGTCATTAGCAACTTTCAATGCTATGTTATTGCCAGTTAACAACCTCTAAATAACACCGGCTCATCCTGGAAATGAGAATCTCGTCGACCACCAGTCAATACATTTACATCCATATATACTACCAGACAGAAGCTAGTCGTCGGTTCCAGTTGTAAGAACAACAAATAATAACTTGACTTCTAGTTGATCATTTGGAAAATTGGCAAAAGGTTGATCCTGATCATCAACAATACAATCGACACCTGTCCATCAGCAATAAGAATCATTAACGGACCAATTAGTTATTGTTATGAATTAGTTATTGTTATAATTAGTTGTTATTATTATACGTGATACAGTCGCAGCGTTACTTGTGAAAACAAGTTAAAGCAAATTCAAATTAATTGAATGAAATGAATATTATTATTATTACTACTACTATTTATTACTAATAGATTTATTTTCTTAATTTTTAATTTGTTTATTTTTTTGCATGTTGTGTCAAGAACTCCAATCTTCTCAAATCTCTTTACTTTTTTAACACAAAATAAGATGAAAAAATAAACAAATTAGAAATTAATAATTAATTTATGGTGGAAAACCTGATGCGGCCCAGCCTTACCCAGACTCTGCCTACTTGCTTCTGATTGGTCATTATCAACTTTCAATGCTATGTTATTGCCAGTTAACAACCTCTTAAATAACACAGGCTCATCCTGGAAATGAGAATCTCGTCGACCACCAGTGAATACATTTTCTTCCATATACACTACCAGACAAAATCTAGTCGTCGGTTCCAGTTGTAAGAGCAACAAATAATAACTTGTCTTCTAGACAATCATTTGAAAAAGAGGCAGAAGGTGGATCTGTTGACCTGCATCCTGATCATCATACATACTGCAGAAGACCTACTGGAACCCACATGGACCCAAGATTCTCACAGAAATCAGTCAAGTTTGGTGAAGGAAGAATTGTGGTTTGGGGTTACATTCAGTATGGGGGTGTTCAAGAGATCTGCAGAGTGTCTGCAACATCAACAGCCTGAGGTATCAAGACATTTGTGCTGCCCATTACATTACAAACTACAGCAGAGGGCAGATTCTCCAGCAGGATAGCGCTCCTTCTCATACTTCAGCCTCCACATCAAAGCTCCTGAAAGCAAAGAAGGTCAAGGTGCTCCAGGATTGGCCAGCCCAGTCACCAGACATGAACATTATTGAGCATATCTGGGGTAAGATGAAGGAGGAGGAATTGAAAATGAACCCAAAGAATCTTGATGAACTCTGGGAGTCCTGCAAGAGCTTTCTTTGCCATTCCAGATGACTGTATTAATGTGTTATTTGAGTCATTGCAGAGATGTGTGGATGCAGTCCTCCAAACTCATGGGAGTCATGCACAATATTCATTCTGTCTCCACTGCAGCATGACTTTATATTCTATACTGGACATTATTTCTGTTCAGTGACGAGACTTTAGTCTAAGCCAGGGGTGTCCAAACTACGGCCCGCTGGCCATCTGCGGCCCGCAATCAGTTTAGTTGTGGCCCGCAAGGCTTTTTATGAATATTAATAGAATCTGGCCCGCTGTACAAAAATAGACGTAATTCAATAAATAACCACCGGGTGTCGCTATCACGTGCCTTCAATTAGACCACACTGAAGGAAACATAATTGATAACCACGTTTTGATAACTCACTCCTGACTTGGCATCAATTCTGAAATCGAAAACACAACATCACTGTTCACATTTTATGGTGAGTAAAATATATATTATGATTTTAAAATGTAGAAAATAATTCTATAATACACACACACACACATACATACATTTATATGTGTATATATATGCGTGTTTGTGAAATTGTAAAATTTGGCCCAGGACAACGTTTTGTTTTTTGCATCTGGCCCTCGGCCCAAAAACTTTGGACACCCCTGGTCTAAGCAAAGTCAGATATTATTGTCCTAATGAAATAATTCAAAATCAAGGTATGATCATATTTTATTTTGGTAAAATAAGCGTAATCTAGAGGCCTTTGCCTTTCATATAAGCCACTTCTGATACCAAATGATCAACTAGAAGTCAAATTATTTGCTGTTCCTTAATTTTGAATAGGCGTCAAGACTTTTGTCAGGTATCATACTTATATTCACATTCATATGCATCTGTTTGTCTGTTACACTGCAGTTTTTGACTGTGCCACCATCTTGTGAATGCATAATATGTATGTAGTCTATGCTTTATTTATCAGTGCCAAAAGAAACATAACAAAAGTTTTATGATTGTTTCAGCACCATTTTGTTATTCTATACAAAATATGGCATAAATTACACATTTTTTATTAACTTGGAAGAGATTTCATTAGATTGAGTACTAAAAAATACTTAAATTCATAACTGAATCATTAAATACAAAATGAAAAGCGCTTCATGCACAATGGTTAAAACAACAGGACATTTACTAACTTAAGTTAATTAATAATTGTTGTTATTTCTAAAGAAGAGCATAATTTGATTAGTTATAATTAGCTGCACATGCAGTCTGACACTGTTAGACTCTTTATGTGTTTGCATATGTACATGTATATGAATATCCATATGCTATCTTCAGTAAACATTGCATAAACTCCTGGGTAATTGCCATGAAACCAACATATGGCAAAAGTTTAAATGTGACACATACATTACTGATATAAAGATATTAAAATGAAGAAATTTCTGTTCTCTGCTTCACACAAATTATAATTCTAACATAGGGGTGATAGAGAGAAAATGGTTAAATGTTTATATAGTATTCATTGAAATTCATTCATTATCTTTTCGGCTTAGGGTCCCTTTATTAATTTGGGGTCGCCACAGCAGAATGAACCACCAACTTATCCAACATATGTTTTACACAGCGGATGCCCTTCCAGTTGCAACCCATCATTGGGAAATACCTATACACTCATTCACACACTATGGACAATATAGCTCGCCCAATTCACCAATAGCGCATGTCTTTGGAAACTGAAGCACCCGGAGGAAACTCACGCAAACACAGGGAGAACATGCTCCACACAGAAATGACAACTGACCCAGCCGAGGCTCGAACCAGCGACCTTCTTACTGTGAGGCGATTGTGCTCCCCACATCTATACATTGAAATTATTTAGTGTAATTTAAACAGATAAAACTATTTTGTAAGATTACTTATAAGCTAAATGTTAATGAGAAACAATAGATGGAAGATTGTTTACAAACAAGGCTCGAACCAGCAACCTTCTTACTGTGAGGCGATTGTGCTCCCCACGTCTATACATTGAAATTATTTAGTGTAATTTAAACAGATAAAGCTATTTTGTAAGATTACTTATAAGCTAAATGTTCATAAGAAATAATAAAAGATTGGTTTACAAATGAGGTTCGAACCAGCAACCTTCTTACTGTGAGGCAATTGTGCTACCCATTGCACCATGTGGAGTCTATACAATGAAATTATTTAGTGTATGTAATTTAAACAGATAAAACTATTTTGTAAGATTACTTATAAGCTAAATGTTCATGAGAAATAATAGAGAAGATTGTTTACAAACGAGGCTCGAACCAGCGACCTTCTTGCTTTGAGGTGATTGTGCTACCAACTGCACCACCATGAAGCCCACATAGATTGTTGATTAATCAATCAATCATTTTCTTTTCGGCTTAGTCCCTTTATTAATCTGGGGTCACCACAGCTGAATGAACCTCCAACTAATCCAACATTTGTTTTACGCAGCGGATGTCCTTCCAGCCACAACCCATCTCTGGGAAACATCCATACACACTCATTCACACACATACACTACGGACAATTTAGGTCACCCAATTCACCTATAACGCATGTCTTTGGAAACCGAAGCACCTGGAGGAAACTCACGTGAACACGGGGAGAACATGCAAGCTCCACACAGAAATGCCAACTGACCCAGCCGAGGCTCGAACCAGCGACCTTCTTGCTGTGAGGCGATTGTGCTACCCATTGCGCCACGTGGCATCTATACATTGAGATTATTTAGTGTATGTAACTTAAACAGCATTAAACTAAAACTATTTTTTACGATTACTTATAAGCTCAATGTTTGTGAGAAATAATAGAGAGAAGATTGTTTACAAACGAGGCTCAAACCAGCGACCTTCTTGCTTTGAGGTGATTGTGCTACCCACTGTACCACCATGAAGCCCACATAGACTGTTGATTAATCAATCATCAATCATTTTCTTTTCGGCTTAGTCCCTTTAATAATTTGGGGTCACCACAGCGGCCACAGATTCCAGCCGCAACCCCTCTCTGGGAAACATCCATACACACTCATTCACACACATACACTACAGACAATTTAGGTCACCCAATTCACCTCTACCACATGTCTTTGGACCGGAGCACCCGGAGGAAATTCACGCGAACACAGGAAGAACATGCAAACTCCACACAGAAATGCCCAGAAACTGGCCCAGCCGAGGCTCGAACCAGCGACAGCACTACCTACTGCGCCACTGTGTCGCCCCACTGTTGATTAACATGATGTTAATTATGATGTAAATAAAACCAACAAAAACCATGTGCTAAACATGTTTTACTCAATCATTATTCATGAATAATAATAATAATAATAAAATAATAATAATAATAATAATAATAATAATAATAATATTATTATTATTAATAATAATAATAATAATAATAATAATAATAATAATAATAATAATAATAATAATAATAATGGAGTAATAGTGGAAATTGTTTATATTTACATCACAATTCATTTAAACTATTCCCTTAAATGCAGCACTGCACATAAAAAGCCTGTAATAGAAAAGGCAAATAACACTTGCCTTCTGTTCTTTTACTGCCACATCAAAACAAGAGCAAATTGAATTTCAGCGGTGTGTTTGTGTACACAGCCCCTGTGAAACTCTCTCCAGTAAATCTGACTATAGACAAGCTCATGTTTGTGCAGTTTTCGAGTGTTTGCAGACTGTACTCAAAGAAATCATATACTGTAGACAACAGACTCAGGAACACCACCTTCTTCTAACGCACCAACGTTATATCACCAATTTGTGATTTAGCGGCTGTCATATGAATTTGTAGGATCTCATTCGTACATTTTAGGACTATCTGCACATCTTTCTATGGAATGACATGATATCGCAGTCCAAACATCCCTGATCCACCCCCATGCTTCACTCTGGGCATGCAACAGTCTGCGCTGTACACTCAAAAAAATTAGTACAGCTACTTGCTCAAACAACCTGTTTAAAATGAGCTGAAACTACACAATTCTTGTAAGTTCTTTGGCTAATTTATTTGTTTTATGTTTTGTCCTCTTAAATTTGTAAACCATTACGTTAATTTAATTGTTTTGGGTTGTAAAAACATGATGGAGTTGTGTTAGTCCAACTACCTGGTTAGGGGATTTGTAGTTCCCAGCATGCTTTGTGTGGGATTGAATTAAGAGAATTAAAATATTGACAATAAAAGTAATCTTAGGTGTTTAAAGTTAATAGAAAGACTCGTTAGAGTTTAATCTTCACTTTAGTTTGAAGATTTAGAAGATTTTCATATAATTTTTTGAGATTACCACCTTGCAGAAGCACTCATGCTTTGGATGTAGGCATTAGCAACAATGCAGTTTGTTGCTGTGCTCAGTGAGCAATAACTGTCCTACAATGAGTTCTGAGATCAGTCTCAATCAACTGCAGATGTAAATTATGCTTAAAAATATGAAATATGCTAAAAAATGGTTGTTTTGATAATTTCAAATAAAACTAAGAGACTTTGAAATGAACAACACAAAATAGACATACATGATATTATCAGACCTTTGCGATTAAGTAAAAATACAAATGTATTTAAACTTTTATTTGATAAAATCATGTTGGACTAACTCAATTGCATTTAATTGATCAAATATATATAAATTTTTAGTTGGTGTTGAACATATTTATTGGATGGAAATCCATTCCTGAGTTATTATTTTTTTTGAGTAGGCTTATTTGGGGCTTCTCCACACCGTTACTCTCCAAGATGTGGGAAAGCAATATTAGTCAATTAGATAATAGTGGAAATTGTTCATATTTATGTCACAATTAGCTTAAATTTAACACTATAAAAAAGACATATTACATATTCCTTATTTTCGCCTTCTTCACATCTGAAACTCCAACGTTATCTCATACCAATACGTAACATTTTTGATTTAGTGGCTAACTTGTATGAATTTGTACAATTTCATTCATACATTTTAAAATAATCTGCACATCTTCCTAGCGAATGCCATGATATTGCAGCCCAAACTGTCACTTATCCACCCCCATGCATGCATCAGTCTGGATGGCAGGCTTATTTGGGCCTTCTCTGGACCGTAACTCTCCCAAATGTGAAAAAGCATTATTGGTGAATACTAATAGAGGAAAAATAGTGAAAATTGTTCATAATTATATTACATTTACATAACTATATTACATTTAAACCTTTTAACTTAAATTTAGCACTGCACATAAAAATATTATAATAGAAAATCCACATAACACTTGCCTTATGTTCTCCTTCACATTTGATACACCAATATTATCTCATGCCATTTTGTAATAACTTTCTGATTGAGTGGCTAATTTGTATGAATTTGTACAATTTCATTCATACATTATAATACGATCTGTACATCTTCCTAGGGAATGCCATGATATTGCAGTCCAAAACATCACTTTTCCACCCCCAGGCTTCATTTTGGGCATGCAACAGTCTCGGTGGTACGCTTCTTTGGGGCTTCTCTACATTGTATCTCTCCCAGATGTGTGAAATCATCATTAGTAAATACTAATAGTAGAATAATAGTGGAAATTGTTCCTATTTATTTCATAATTAACTTAAATTTAGCACTGCACTTAACATGACTGTAATAGAAAAAACATATAACACTTTCCTTATGTTCGCCTTCCTCACAAATGAAACACCAACATTATCTCACGTCATTTCGTTCTTAATTTTTTGATTTAGGGGTTAATTTGTACGAATCTATACGATCTCATTCATACATTTTAATATGATCTGCACATCTTCCTAGCGAATGCCATGATCTTGCAGTACAAATCATCACATTTTTAAACCTTAACTTTAACTTAAATGCAGCATTAGACATAAAAATAATGTAATAGAAAAGGCACATAACACTTGCTTTCTGTTCGCCTTCTTCACATCTGATACACCAATAATATCTCACCCAAATTCATAACTTTTAGATTTCCTGGCTAATTTGTATGAAATCTCACTCGTAAATGTTTGTATGGTTTGCTCATGCCCAATGACAGTTAGGTTTAGGAGGGGTGTTTGGTGCCACGTCTCCTTTAAAATATCATACATTTTCATACGACTGAACTTGAATTTGTGCGAATTAGAAAGTACAATATACAAAACATAAAATAGTTGCGTTTCCTCATGAGCAGGTAAAACACCCGCGAGTTATCCATGTCCTCAGGAAGCCCTGTGGCCGCTAATGTAAAAGAAAGTAACAGGTTCATTGAAGGCCAATCCTCCCGAAGGCAGACAGGAGCACGAGCTGTCATCATTAGGATAGATTGCACCGATTCATTATTAATGAGTCATAAAATGAGCTCCACTGGACCTATTTCAAACGCATTTCATATTATGGTGCATGACAGCCACATCTGCTGATTACACTTGAAGACGCAGGAACAGAGATATGGATTCTCTGACATGCAGCACTATAAACACACACGCATACACACAGGCACACATGCAGAAACACAGACAGGGAGGTTCCTATGTATTTGTTTGGAAACTATTGCAAAACAACAATATTTTCACTGTGGAATTATATGTGATGGCAAGGATGTGCCATTTAATTTGAAGCATTTTTGCATCATTCATTCATTCATTTTTGCCTACAGTATATTCATAGAACTACAAATGTAAAATACATGCATCCACAATAATGCATCATTTATATTTTGTTTATGAAACTATTATTAGCTCTATAACACAAATCAGTGATGTTAGAATAACTAAAAATGAAACAAAATATAAAATGTAACATTTTTTATTTGAAATAATTTAATATTAAACAAACCGAAATTGACAAAAACTAAAATTCATTCATTCATTTTCTTTTCGGCTCAGCCCCTCTATTAATCCGGGGTCGCCACAGCGGAATGAACCGCCAACTCATCCAGCACTTGTTTTACGCAGCTGATGCCCTTCCAGCTGCAACCCATCTCTGGGAAACATCCGTACACACTCATTCACTACAGACAATTTAGCCTTACCCAATTCTTCTATACCACATGTCTTTGGACTTGTGGGGGAAACCGGAGCACCCAGAGGAAACCCACGCAACCATGGGGAGAACATGCAAACTCCACACAGAAATGCCAACTGAGCCAGCTGAGGCTCGAACCAGCGACCTTCTTGCTGTGAGGCGAATGTGCTACTCACTACGCCACCGTGGCACCAAAAACTAAAATCTACATATTAAATATGAATGCATATTTTAATATTATTAAATGCATTGATAATTAATACACATGCATATTTGACCACAATAACTGCATTACAGAAATAAACCTATAATTTGTGTTGAAATATGTTTTTTGTTTATTTAATTCATTCATTTGAAATACTTTTTAAATTAAACGAACAAACTGAAATTGACAAAAAAATAAATACAAATTTAAAATTAAGATGAGAAATGAAATACATAAAAATATTAAATATTGATATTAATACTTACATTAACTATTAATATACATGCCTATATGACCACAACTACTGCATTAAATCAAATCACAATGATTACCACAGAAATCACTTCTATTTTGTTTAAAAGATGTTATTAGAAACTCTTTTTATTCTGAGCTAACAAACCAAAATTGACAAAAGGAATAAAAACTGCATGTATTAGAAAAACCTATTATCATGGTAATTTAAAGGGCACCTGTGATGAAAATCATCTTTTGTAAGCTGTTTGGACAGAACTGTGTGTAGATATAGTGTGTACACAGTCATACTGGAGTGATAGAAACACAACCAGTCTCTTTTTTTAATTTCCTGATGTTAAAATAGGATCCAAATCCCAGTGATTTTGAGGCTCACCGCAACGTGACGTAGAAGTGCAGTTTTCCCTGTGCACTGATTGATTGACAGGCATCGTGTTTCTACAATAGCATGCATACATATGTCCACAGAATATTTCTTTTGCAAAGAAACTGAGATTAAAATATCTGTTCAACTCTCTGTGATTTTCTGTAAGTTAAAAACTTTTTTAAATCAGAGCATGTTTGTAAAACAGACAGTAAAATCACTAATTCTTAACCGCTATAATCATCACAGCCTCATGGTGTCATTAAACTAATATATGTGTGTATGTGCGTGTGTGTGTGTGTGTATATGTGTGTACTGCAAATAACATTTGTGTGTGTTCGTGCACATATTTACTACTAAATTTCAATTACTTTTTTTCAGGACTTTCAAGTAAATTTTCTTGACCTAATGATTCATGTAATGTCTATGTATATGTAACACGGGGAGCGACACTGACAACTGAGATGCAGATCCACATGCAGGTTTAATGGAGATGCCAGGTAAGCAATGGTCAATAGGTGCAAACAGATGTTTATAGACAGTACAGAAACGTGGTCGAAAACAGGCAAGAGGTCAGAAGGCTGGCGGCAGGCAGGGATGAACAGATAGCAAGGCAGTTACAAAAAAAGACCAAGGGAACGCGTTGTAATGTTACTAGAAGTAAACAAGACTCAGCGACAGTGTGTGTGTGTCAGTGCAGTTTAAATAGTCTGTGAATCAGTAGTGAGTGGCTTCAGCTGTGAGTTTGTAATTAGAGGTGACAGAGCAGGTGAGTGTGTGTGTTGCATGACTGGGGATGTAGTTCATAAAATGGCAGATTTGTAGTCCATAAGCCATTGTGTATGTTCACCAGCGATCTAAAGAGTTAAGATCGCTTGTGATCGTGCCAGTATACATGTTAAATAAAAAGAAAAATTATGGATCGTCACAGTTATTACAGCATTTCATACAACATGCAACAATCTATTTAGTTTAAATTAATCTTTATATCTATGTAAAATGTATTAAGATAATGTTCACAAAGCACTAATAATGTGAGAGCATGGGATTGACCATGGACAGAAAAGAAATAAAGTCAACAACTAGCCTAAAGTATATGTAAATATACAGACATTTGTTACAATAATTTCCATGACTTTTCCAAAACTTTGTGGGTTTTTCAGTTTTTCCAAAACTTTTCCAGGCCTGGAAAATGCCATGTCAAAATTCCATGACTCATTTCAGTAAGGCTTGAATAAACTCCACCACAAGTACATCAAACAAACTTACTTCGTATTTTGGACTAACGAGCTGTATGTCAGCTTCATCCGTGTCTGTCTCTATCACTGACTGCTGTTTATCTGATGTAAGGCAGGAGAAACAGACACGCATGTGGAAACAGTGGGCGAGGACAGCTCATTTGCATTTAAAGCCACAGGCTAAAAAAACAGCTACACTGTACTCAGACACTAAAATGGGCAGACTCTGGAGGCTATAGACTGATTTAAGACAGCGAAATCGAGGCTGCGGTGGGAAGAAACATGGAAGTACACACAGGAAGGTTGTGTACCTGGCTGTATAGCTTATCAGAGAAGAGAAAGTGACACAAATTTATACTTTCACCGCTTTCCGAGTGACCCGAAGGTCCATTCTGAATGAATAGTGAAAATAAAGAGAGATATCAGATCTAATTTTCATCTAAGTTAAGGGAAATGGCGCTAGTTAGCTAACGTTTTCTTTCCCAAACACACGTTTTAAATGCCATTTATCAAGCTCAAGTTAATGAACGGCTGCTTTCAATATATTAGACTCGTCACCATACAAAATTACGGTTCTGAAATGTAAAAAAAAAAACAGTTTCCCATTAACATAAGGCAGTGTTGGTGGTGTTCTTAAACCCCGCTGAAATGGACGTTTTTAAAACTTCAGTACTGGGACAACACTATTACAGACAACACAGGGGTGTGCTACAGAGGACTGCATTGCTTTATCACTCACCGGGTTACATAGACTGAAGCAGGAAAGCCCCCACGGTGTTTACCTGCTGCCATGAACTGAAGTCTAGAAGGACACTTCAGCGTATTACTCTTAAAGTGACGTTGTTTGATGCCTAATATGCTTTTAATTGTTAAAATTAAACTGAAATGAATGATATTAAAGTGATGTTTACACCATTTCTGCATTTTGAAATCACAGCAACCGCTGGAGGTTAGTAGTACACAGCATGTTGCTGCAATGTTTACAGTGCTGATCCTCTACTTCCGGATTTCTTCCCACCGCAGCCTCGCTTTCGTGCTTTAAAATGGCGCTCGCATGAAATAAGCATATAATAAGTGATCTGATGGTATTTGGAGCTGAAAATTTACAGACACATTTTGGAGACACCAAAGTCTTATATTACATCTTGTAAAAGGGGTAAAATAGGCCCCTGTAAGATATTACATAAACAAGAACTATTATTAAACACATTTAATTACTGTAGCATGCTCTTAATAGCACATATGTTACCTTATATTATATAAGGGCAGTTGTAGAGCTGTTGATGATGTGTTATCTTTCTTTTTCTTTTAATTAGACATACTGTAGTTTATTTTAACAGCAAGCTAAGAAAGATGGCAGATCAGCTTGAAACCATCTGGTCGTCTTAAATCATTTGTTAAGTCAAATTAGCTCCAGATTAGTCAATATTTTAGTTTGACACATTATTTTAATATCATACAGCGATGGCTCACAGTGAGTGACAGGATGAAGGGGAAACTATTTTAATACGTAGGGGGGAAAAAAACACATGTAAAAACATCTAAACATTGACATTTATCTTCACCGGTTTTGTCTCAGCACTCAAGAGCAGATGACAGATGAGTAAAGCATGTAAACCTGACTGACTGAAATCATTTATAACCCACAGACACATTTCATATATTTATAGCCTGGAAATCATTTATATCCTGATGTTTCTGTAAGGTTTGGCTTTTTGACTCATTATAAAAAAATGACTGTAGATATTTCTGTAAATCTGTACTCTGTGAGAAGGCAGTAGACAATCACACATGTAAGGATGGCTAACTCTCTCTGCATTATATAAGACCACAAGAACTATTCAAGACCAGAAGAACTGGCATGCAATAAAACAAACATTCTAATCTGAGAAGAATATTAGCTAGGAAACATTTGTTCAACTGTCTCGATCATGATTAATTGATTCAGGTGAGTCTGATCAGGGTTGGAGCTGAATTCAGCAGGAAGGTAGATCTCCAGGAGCAGGGTTGAGCACCCCTGATTTAAGGTAAAGGTGCAAACAGGCACATGTAGACATAGGGTTCAACCTGTGCGCACACACTTTTTAGTCCTGGATATATAGTACCCATCCAAAATGAACTGAAGTGCCCACCTCATCATCTCATCAATAATAATAATAATAATAATAATAATAATAATAATAATAATAATA
>CAIGQQ010027614.1:1603039-1628937 GCA_903798035.1 Danio albolineatus
ATTTATCCTTTATACATAACATGAGAGGATATAAGGGGGCAAAGAGCCACATTGGAGGGGTTTCAAGCATAGAACCACTTTTTAAGGTCGTACCACAGCATCTTAATTGGATTAAGGTCAGGACTTTAACTAGGCCACTCCAAACTCCAAAATCTGGGGCCGTTCAGTGTGACAAACATGCAAAAATTTATTATTAGATGCAATAAAGTAAGAGTATTCAAATGGTCAAACGATGGCTAGAGGGTTGCATGCTAAATACAACAGCTTTTATTAAGTTACTGATGGGACTTCATGATTTCAAACATTTATTCTTTATCCATAACATGAGGGGAAACAAGGGAACAAACAGCCACGTTGTGGGGTTTCAAGCATAGAACCACTTTTTAAGGTCGTACCACAGCATCTCAATTGGATTAAGTTCAGGACTTTGACAAGGCCACTCCAAACTCTAAAATCTGGGCCCGTTCAAAGTGTGACAAACATGCCAAAATTAATATTTAAATGCAATAAAGTAAGAGTATTCAGATGGTCAGATGATGGCAAGAGGGCGGCATGTTAAATAAAACAGCTTTCATTAAGTTACTGATATGATTTCATCATTTCAAACATTTATCCTTGGTGCACAACGAGGGAAAACAGCCACATTGGGGGGTTTCAAGCATAGAACCACATTTTTTTAAGGCCATGCCACAGCATCTCAATTGGATTAAGGTCGGGACTTTGACTAGGTCACTCCAAAAGTAAGAGTATTCAGATGATCAAATGATGACTAGAGGGCGGCATGTTAAATAAAACAGCTTTTATTAAGTTACTGATATGACTTCATGATTTCAAACATTTATCCTTTATGCATAACATGAGGGGATTTAAGGGAACAAAAAGCCACACTGGAGGGGTTTCAAGCATAGAACCACTTTTTTTAAAGTCGTACCACAGCATCTTAATTGAATTAATTTCAGGATGTTGACTAGGCCACTCCAAACTCCAAAATCTGGGGCCGTTCAAAGTGTGACAAACATGCCAAAATTAATTATTAAATGCAATAAAGTAAGAGTATTCAGATGGTCAAACGATGGCTAGAGGGTTGCATGCTAAATAAAACAGCTTTTATTAAGTTACTGATGGGACTTCATGATTTCAAACATTTATTCTTTATCCATAACATGAGGGGATATAAGGGAGCAAACAGCCACATTGTGGGGTTTCCAAGCACAGGACCACTTTTTTTAAGGTCATGCCATAGCATCTCAATTGGATTAAGGATCAGGACTTTGACTAGGCCACTCCAAACGCCAAAATCTGGGGCCATTCAAAGTGTGACAAACATGCCAAAATTAATAATTAATGCAATAAAGTAAGAGTATTCAGATAGTCAAATGAGGCAAGAGGGAGGCATGTTAAATAAAACAGCTTTTATTAAGTTACTGATATGACTTCATAATTTAAAATATTTATCTTTTATGCGCATTGAGGACAAAAACAGCCACATAGGGGGGTTTCAAGCATGGAAGCACATTTTTTAAGGCCACGCCACACAATCTTAATTGGATTAAGTTCAGGACTTTGACTAGGCTACTCCAAAAGTAAGAGTATTCAGATGGTCAAATTATGACTTTTATTAAAGTACTGATATGACTTCATCATTTCAACCATTTCTGCTTGATGAATAACATGAAGGGAAAATTACTGAGTGCAGCTTTAAAATGTCTAGCTTTAAGATTTGTTTTCAATACATGCTCTCGAATGCAAAAATGAACAATTTGGTCTAAACTTATTTTAAATTGTCCAGTAATCTATGCAAGTCAGCGGCTTTTATCTGTGGATGATGATCAGACTTGTTAATTTACTGTAGCATTACAGATTCACTTGAGCTAAGAGAATATATTGCTACTGTATAGAAAACGCGTACTAGGTCTCAAAAGGTGCAAATGAGATATTACATCCTGTCACAACAAAACCTTCTATGTTCTGGTGGCAAGGCACTGAAATGTGACCATGGATGATTTTAAGATAAGCAGACTAATAATTCTTAAATCATTTTGTCTGTAAGGTTTAAGAATGTGCCAAGGTTGTGAACATATTTTACTATAACAAAAAGCACCTGGTGACAGTGACTCTCACATATATTGAGAATTTCGAAAGACTTGATATATTCAATACCAATTCATGCTGCACATTGTTATATTCAATATAATATATACAGTAGTGGGCGTCATGGTGGCACAGTGAGTATCACGTGTGGGTTTCCTCAGGGTGCTCCGGTTTCCCCCCACAAGTCCAAAGACATGGTATAGGTGAATTTGGTAAGCTAAATTGTCCGTAGTGTATATGTGTGAATGAGTGTGTATGGATGTCTCCCGGTTATGTGTTGCAGTTGGAAGGGCATCCGCTTCGTAAAACAAATGCTGGATAAGTTGGCGGTTCATTCCGCTGTGGAAACCCCAGATTAATAAAGAGACTAGGACAAAAAAAAATAAAAATGAATGAATGACTGAATGATCAATTTGGACTTTATGGGTGCATAATCAAACAACAGTGATGAAAGCTCGTTTTAACACATCCAAATTCGATGCACATGTAAAATAAGACAAAAAGCCATCACTAATCCTGTTTAAAAGACTCAAGGGCGTAATACATGGACCTGTCTGACAGGCTAAATAAGAATTCGATAAAAGTGGTGTGTCCATTATGGAGCTATTTTGGCCTGATGTGGTCTGGTTAACGTGTGAGATTGAGAAACATGAATCTTCCCTGAAAATAAGCTTTTTTTGTTACAGTTTTTTAGTTTTAATCTTCTGGAAAAGGAGCAGCAGCTCATTTGCATTTAAAGAGACGCATATAAACTACTTTGTGTTGTTGCTTTTACTCATCTACAGCATGGTATGTTCAATTACCTGTGGGATATTTTGAGCTCAAATACATAAAAGGGTCCCTTTAACTACACTACGTAAAACATGCTGGATAAGTTGGTGGTTCATTCCACTGCGGCGACACCAGATTAATAAAGGGACTAGGCCAAAAAGAAAATGAATGGATGAATGCATATACGGTGTGAAAAGTGTTGGTTCTCTTACTTTTTTTTGCATGTTTGTCATACTTTAAAGGGGTGGTACAGAGTGTATTTTAAAGCTTGTTTGTGTTTATGGGGTGCAAAGGAATGTGTGCTCATGCTTTATTTGTAAAAAATCACATTATTTGTTCATATATCTTACTTTGATTATAAACATGTACTCAGCCAACGTGAAAAGGACTGTCATATTTCCTAGTTCCCTCAAAAGCCCTCCCTCAAGAGGCTCTGATTGGTCAGCTAACATAATGTGCTGAGATTCGTGGATCGGCTCCACATCACCAGGAAACATCCTGCTATAACATTACAGCACATCTGGCCATGCCCCCTGGCTGCGCGGAGTGTATACTTGTAACCTGAAGGGTTTATGACATCATTAACCAGGATGTTTTTTTTTCATAGTCCCCAAACTTCATTTGAATTGAATTGAATTCGCTGTAGGCTTTGCTAAGCTAACTCTGTAATAGCCAATGTCCTTCTTTGCACTGAATCACACAGCTACATTTCACACCAAGTTTCAAATATGATATCGCAGTGAACAACCCATTTAATGTTTCAGATCATAAAACAAATGTAAATAAAAGTAAAATATAACACAAGTAAACACATCATGCAGCTCATAAATGGAGGTTTATGTTATTAAAAAGGTTTTAAAATGGCATAGCCCTGTGTGAAAAAGTATTTGCACCTAAACCTAAAAACTGGTTGTGTCACCCTAAGCAGCAACAACTGCAGTGAAGCATTTTCAGCAACTTGCAATGAGTCTTTTACAGCGCTGTGGAAAAATTGTAACACTCACCTTTGCAGAATTGTTGTAATCCAGCCATATTGGGGGGTTTTCAAGCACAGAGCTGTGTTTTTTAAGGTCATGCCACAGCATCTCAATTGGATTAAGGTCAGGATTTTGACTAGGCCACTCCAAAATCCAAAGTATAGGCCTGTTCAAAGAATAACAAACATGCCATAATTAATAATTTTTTAAAAAAAGTAAGGGGGTAAACACTTTCATACCACTATATAACACTTGATTTTTAAAATGATTCATGTATTTACTTAATTGGATTAAGGTCAGGATGTTGACTAGGCCACTCCAAACTCCAAAATCTGGGGCCATTCAAAGTGTGACAAACATGCCAAGATTAATAAGTAATGTGATAAAGTAAGAGTATTCAGATGGTCAAACGAGGCATGAGGGCGGCATGTTAAATACAACAGCTTTCATTAAGTTACTGATATGACTTCATCATTTTAAACATTTATTCTTTATGTACAACATGAGGGGAAATGAGGGGAAAAACAGCCACATTTGGGTGTCTCAAGCATGGAACCACATTTTTTTTAAGGTCATGCCACAGCATCTCAATTAGATTAAGGTCAGGACTTTGACTAGGCCACTCCAAACTCCAAAGTATATGCCTTTTCAAAGAGTAACAAATATGCCATAATTAATAATTTAAAAAGAAGGGGGTTAACACTTTCACACCACTGTATATGATGTAATGAAACATCAGAGAATAATATGTACTAAAAAAATCTGTGCACATTGTTCATTGCACACTAAAATATAACACAATGCAATTGCACACACACACACACACACACACCTACGCACGCGCACACACACACACACACACACACACACACATTTTATCACAAATGATATTATAACAAATTTCTAATAACTAATTTGTATGTCTTTGCAATGATGACAGTAGTTTGCAAGTTATTTTGGAAGATACTAGTACTCAGTTTAAATTAACCTTTAAATGCTTAATTAGGGTAATTAGTTAATTGGGCAAGTTAGTTTAATTAGGCAAGTCATTGGACAATAGATGAATTACCATGTTTGTAAACATTCAGGATGTGCGCGCAGCGAGGTTGCAGAAAAAAAACCGGGAGCGCTAGCATTTGCAGCAAGAGAATATACTAACAGTATATTACAAGTTACCTTACACATGTAAAAACAATAAAGTTGAATCTAATCTCATCTGTATGTTGCAGATAAAACAGTTCGTACAATAATTTCACTCATTATGCTTAATAGGAGTTTCTTAAATAAAAATACCAGACATTATATCTTGCTTACGCCACAGTAATAGGAATAAATATGAAGAAACACCAATAGACACCTCTTTGAATTTCAATCATTTCAATATTTACTGAATTTCATCTTAAATGCGCGAATTACTAAGGCCCCGTTTACACTGTCAGGTCTTGATGCCCGATTTGTTGCCTATATCTGATTTGTTTGGCTGTCTGTTTATACGTTCTTTTAATTGTGACCCATATCTGATTTACGTGTTTACACTTGCCTTACAATTTACGAAGTTGCGCATGCATAAAGGCGCGTTGTAGCATCTGCACCGCACTAGCCACGATGGAAGAAATTGTCTTGCTTTCAGCTCTGTGAAGTATGCGAAGTTCGCCCAACTTTAAAATGATATTGAGGCGGAGGAGGAAGTAAAGGACCATCATCGCAGCTTGTGCCTATGGTTTATATATGGTGTCCTGTACTGACTCGTCTCCCCACAGGGCAAGAAGGCAGGTAACTTCGGCCGTTAACCACTGACCACTTTCCTTCACCACGTTTCCTCTGTTGTTGTTGTTGTTGTTTACCATGTCAGCGTCTCCACACACGCTCTTCCTTCTACATCATTAAACCATGGAGAAGTGCCACATTGTCGCAAGTTGTAATGACACAAAATGTAACGCCTTAATAAATATTTGCTACATTTGTTGCTCAATTAACTTAAATCCATGCTAACAGTAAATTACAAGTTACCTTACACATGTAAAAACAATCAAGTTGAATCTAATCTGTATGTTGCAAATAAAACAGTTCGTATAATAATTTCACTCATTATGCTTAATAGGAGTTTCTTAAATAAAATACCAGACATTATATCTTGCTTACGCCACAGTAACAGGAATAAATATGAAGAAACACCAATAGACACCTCTTTGAATTTCAATCATTTCAATATTTACTGAATTTCATCTTAAATGCGCGAATTACTAAGGCCCCGTTTACACTGTCAGGTCCTGATGCCCGATTTGTTGCCTATATCTGATTTGTTTGTCTGTCCGTTTATGCGTTCTTTTAATTGTGACCCATATCTGATTTACGTGTTTACACTTGCCTTACAATTTACGAAGTTGCGCATGCGTAAAGGCGAGTTCTAGCATCTGCACCACACTAGCCAGGATGGAAGAAACCGTCTTGCTTTCAGCTCTGCGAAATATGCGAAGTTCGCCCAACTCCAAATTATATGGAGGCGAAGGAGGAGGGAAAGGACCATCATCGCAGCCTGCGCCTATGGTTTATATATGGTGTCCTCTACTGACTCGTCTCCCCACAGGGCAAGAAGGCAGGTAACTTCTGCCATTAACCACTGAACACTTTTCTCTGTTGTTGTTGTTGTTTACTGCGTCAGCGTCTCCACACACGCTCTTCCTTCTACGTCATTAAACCGTGGAGAAGTGCCACATTATTGCAAGTTTAATGACGTACAAAATGGAACACCTCAATAAAACCATCTGCCTGTTTACATGATAGCCGCATTGTTACATCTCCCATTCATATCTGATTCAGTTTCTACATATGAAGGAGGCCTGACACTGAGTATCTCTGAATGTCTGAATGCATAGATCTGATCTGTATCACATATGCGCAAAAAATCTGAATTGGGTCAAGGCAAGGCAAGGCAAGTTTATTTATATAGCACATTTCATACACAGTGGCAATTTAAAGTGTTTTACATAAGCAGAAATAAAATTGAAGTATAAGAAAATAAAATAATAAAAAACAGATAAAACCAGATTAAAATGAGTTAAGACAAGTTATAAAAGAATGAAAAGAAAAGAAAGACACAATAGTGCGATCTGTCGGACGTAGCACAGTGCTCATTCAGTAAAGGCACAGCTAAACAGATGTGTTTTCAGTCTTGATTTGAATGTGCCTAATGTTGGAGCACATCTGATCATTTCTGGAAGCTGATTCCAGCAGCGAGGGGCGTAATAGCTGAAAGCAGATTCCCCCTGCTTTGACTGAACTCTTGGAATTTCTAGTTTATATGATCCTAATGATCTGAGTGATCTGTTAGGCTTGAGCATATCTGTAATGTACAGAGGTCCTAGGCCATTTAGTGATTTATAGACAAGTATTATACTTTAAAATCTATTCTGGAAGTAACTGGGAGCCAGTGTAAAGACCTGAGGACAGGTGTGATGTGCTCTGATTTCCTGGTTTTGGTCAGAATCCTGGCCGCAGTGTTCTGAATGAGCTGCAACTGTCTGACTGTCTTTTTGGGAAGGCCAGTGAGGAGCCCATTACAGTAATCCACCCTGCTGCTGATAAAAGCATGAACAAATTTCTCTAAGTCTTCACTGGAAACAAAGCATCTAATTCTTGCAATGTTTTTGAGATGATAGTATGCTGATTTAGTTACTGCTTTGACATGACTGTTGAAACTAAGATCTGACTCCAGAGTCACACCAAGATTCTTGACCTTATTTTTTGTTGTATGACCCTTAGAGCCAAGGTACGCATTCACCTTGAGAACCTCATCTCTGTTCCCAAATGTAATGACTTCAGTTTTCTCTTTGTTTAGCTGAAGGAAGTTTTGGCACATCCAATTGTTAATTTCCGCAATGCATTGGCAGAGGGTGTCAATGGGGCTGTAGTCATTAGGCAGTAAGGCTATGTAGATCTGAGTGTCATCAGCATAGCTGTGGTAGGAGATTTGGTTCTTTCTTATTATTTGGCTCAGAGGGAGCATATAAAGGTTGAACAGGAGAGGTGCCAGAATTGAGCCTTGTGGGACTCGACATGTCATGGGTGTCCACCTCGACCTATGGTCACCTATACTGACATAGTAACCTCTCCCTTCAAGGTACGATCCGAACCATTTGAGGACCGTTCCAGACAGCATTCAACTGGCAGTGTGAACGAGGCCTAACTGATTTGGTTTTCATGCAGTCTTGACATGCAAAAGTCAGATTAATTACAAATAAATATACAAACACGCACTACTGAGAGCAAAAAAAAAAATCAAGTGTTATGATGGAATTTGGTTAGTTTGAACAGCAATTCACTAGAGATCTACTAAAGAAAATCAACAAAATCATTTAGCAGGAATTAAACACTTCTGCTTGTGCTCCTCATGACCTCGGCTTGATGATAAAGCCTCTGTAATGAGACTGATGATCACTTGAACGCACACGCTTTGTCCTTTGATTCACAAACCAGAGCGGCGATATGTAAACGCCTCATGACTGATTCATAAACCACTTCATATCATTGCCAAAAATTCCAACTATAATCACAACAATAATTTTTAATAACCTGTGGGGTATATTTAAATCATATGCATGTGTTGTTTAATGGAAATATGACTATATGCAGTTTTAACACTACCTGACAAAAGTCTTGTCGTCAATCCCAGTTGTAAGAGTAACAAATAATAACTTGTCTACTTGTTGATCATTTGGAAAAGTGGCAGAAGGTGGATTTTTCTGATGAATCATCTGTTGAACTGCATCCCAATCTTCACAAATACTGCAGAAGACCTACTGGAACCCGCATGGACCCAAGATTCTCACAGAAATCAGTCAAGTTTGGTGAAGGAAAAGTCAAGGTTTGGGGTTACATTCAGTATGGGGGCGTGTGAGAGATCTGCAGAGTGTCTGAAACATCAACAGCCTGAGGTATCAAGACATTTGTGCTGCCCATTACATTACAAACCACAGGAGAGGGCAGATTCTCCAGCAGGATAGTGCTCCTTCTCATACTTCAGCCTCCACATCAAAGCTCCTGAAAGCAAAGAAGGTCAAGGTGCTGCAGGATTGGCCAGCCCAGTCACCAGACATGAACATTATTGAGCATGTCTGGGGTAAGATGAAGGAGGAGGCGTTGAAGATGAATCTAAAGAATCTTGATGAACTCTGGGAGTCCTGCAAGAACGCTTTCTCTGCCATTCCAGATGACTTTATGAATGTGTTATTGGATCAATAACAAGTCAAGCTATTATTTGTTGTTCCTAAACCTTGGATAGGCGACAATACTCTTGCCAGGTAGTGTTTATATCGTACAGACAAAATTAAAAGTCTATTGTTTCATATTATGCTCAATGTTTGATCGTTCCTAATTTATAAGAGCACAATACAGAAGACAGAAACATGAACAGCATCGTAAAAAAGTCGCAATCTTAAAGGTTCAATGTTTACATTTTGCCTTTTATTCAGCGATATTTCTTATGTTTGACTTGTGATCATTCATTTTTGGAAAAATGCTCATTTGATTAATGATTATTTAATATTACTTTATTTCCAATCAACCATTTCCTATGATGTTTCAATAAAGCCAGAAACATGGTCACATATGAATAAGTGCATTTTTGAATAATTATTTAAAATGTGAAATATAAATAGTTATTTACATGTGGTTAAAATGTATAAAACAACTGAATAAATTATACTATAACATGATATACAGTTGAAGTCAAAATTATTAGCCTTAATGTTATTTTTTTTTTTAAACATTTCCCAAATTATGTTTAACAATTGTAGAAATTTTTCACAATATTTACTATAATATTTTTTCTTTTGGAGAAAGTCTTATTTGTTTTATTTCAGCTAGAATAAAAGCAGTTCTTAATTGTTTGTGAGCATTTTAAGGTCAATATTATTAGCCCCCTTAGGCTATATTTAATTCTCGATTGTGTACAGAACAAACCACTGTTACACAATGACTTGCCTAATCACCCTAACTTTACGCTAATTAGCCTAGTTTTGCCGTGGTCACACTAGAGTTTGAGCTTGTGAAATTGTGTTGTATGGCACTGTGAAAAGGTGTGGGATTAAACAAGATGATTAGACACTAAAAAAAGCAAGCGATTGGTCCATATTTTAAATTACTGTACAGAGAGGTCATGGATTGATCTTTGATTGGTCTCACACAGTGATGTGATGCGCTTTCATTGTTCACCAAGCTTGAACTTTTCAATGCAACAACATGTAAAACTTGTTGCACGAGCTTGCGTTTCCAGTCTGTCACATTCTCATGCGAATGAATGGAAGTCTATGAGGAGAAAAATGCAGTGTGACCAGGGCTTAAAGCCTTTAAATGTCATTTTAAGCTGAATACTAATGTTTTTAAAAACATCTAGCAAACTATTATGTGCTGTCATCATAGCAAAGATAAAATAAATCAGTTATTAAAGAGCCCCTATTACACATTAAAAAGGGTGATATTTTGGTTTTGGGGGTCTCCAACAGCAGGCTAATATGCATGCATGGACAAAAAACACTTTTATTGTCTTATAATCTGCATTTATTTTTTCCTCATTATCCCAGCGACTCCTATATGAATCGTTCAGCGATTCATTTGTTCCAAAACCCCTCCTTAGCACGATGCTAAACTGCGCTGATTGGACCGATGACCCAGTCTGTTGCGATTGGTCGACATCATTCAGCGCGAGAGAATGCCCACCACGGCTTATCAATATTGAAGTAGTCATAGTGTGTGCGTGAGCATATCTGTCAACACTTGTTTTTATCGGGAGTCGCCCGTATTTCAGACACCTCACCCCCGAAACTAACCCCCCGGTCTCCCAGCATATCACTCTATTCTTAACCAGAAGTAAAAACAGCGACACACATGCAGTATAAATGCACACAGCGACAAAAGCTGAACCATAATGAAACAGGACAGCCGCACGTGTGTAGGAGAGCTGATGTAGCCATAGCAACGACAAACAGCAGAGGAACACGAGCTCACAAACACATTTTAATCCGTAAACAAAGCGGCACACGTCGCATTTACAACGTGCTTTTAGACGCGATATGAGAATACAAGTTAACCAGATACACTACAAGCGGTTACAAGTTACAAAACACAATTTAATGCACCATTTACAAGCTGGAGAAAACAATGAGGTGACCACCAGATTCACCGTCAAGCTACTGAGAAATGTCCCGGTGCTCCCTATGGCCAGTCCGCCCCTGCATACATCTTTACTGATCCTTCCTTTTAACAAGCAGTCGACAAATCCTCCGTTGTAAGCGTGTAGATTTCAGAAGCACTCCTCAGAGGGAACACAGCACAAGGCTGGGCTATAATGCTGATGCATTTCTGCAGAAATAAACCTCAACCACTGACTCTTCACAGTCTCATCTCTGGTTCATCTGCACACTTCCAATAATATCCAGCTGAGCACAGTGCTCTTCTCTGTGTTGCCAGATGTAGCTGACTGATTCCAGTCCAAACCCTCTCCAAAAGGTTTTTACCTGCACAATCAATTTCATAACCGCCCAAATCTGGCAACTTTTGCTCGTTGCTGTTGTTTGTGGGCGGAGTTGGGGTTTTGAATCTCCCGGGGCTGCGCACGCACAAATGGGCGGGGCTTATGTTTCATGTTCGCATCATGCCGAAACGGCTAAAGACTCGTAAGCATGGCGATTCGTTTGAGGAACTAAGAGTCGACTCTTTTATGGATGAATCAATAGTTTTAAACACTGCACTGTCATTTCACTTCACTTAGAGCTGCGGTACACTCTGCATGCAAGCTCATTTTCAAAAACCCATAATAGGGGCTCTTTAAAACTATTATGTTTAGAAATGTGCTGAAAAAAATCTCTCTGCCAAAAAAGAAACTGACTTCAACTGTATATTGTTATAACAATATGAGATGGCTTGTATCGTGATTCGTGATATGAGATTTTTACCATATCGCCAAGCCCTAGAAACCAGTCTGAGGGCAGCAGGAGAAATCAAGAGTCACAAACAACCAAGAAAATAAAAACTCTGCCAAGACGATGGGGCAGCAAAGTTTTCCCGGGGCAGAGAAACAATCTCTGGGGCATCAAAGCAACACAAACATCCAGTCAGTGAAATAGAGGTCACTTCCCAGGGTTAACAAACTTGCACATCCTCTAACTGAATGGATTCTCAGCTCTTAAAGCTTCGTCCAAAGAGCCTGGGGACAGACAGGAGGGACGATAAGATGTAATTCACACACAACAACTATATTCTTTCTTATTTCAACAAGGCAACTGTCCTAGATATGGGCTCTTCGACCTTCTCACCCTGCACTGTTGGTGCTCCATCGCAGTCAATTGTTGGCTGGAAAAAGTGGCCTTTAAAATGTTTTAAAAGCAAGAGAGCATCAGCTTTAAAATGGGAAAAAAGATCTACGTCTGATGGGAGTACGTATACGCTATCAGCATTTGAATGCATCTTTCTTAATAGCGTCACTGAACTTTAAAGTGACTTGCTGGGAAATTTCAAGTCTGAGCCGGGCATTTCCGCTGGGATGTGTTATTGGGAGGTCTGTTCGCTTTCATTCATTCCTTCGAAGAGGAAAGATATGGGTTTGGTAAAACCTCAACGCAAGGACAGATTATGATCCAGCAAGGCACATGCTCGTGGGAACGGTGGACATACAATAGTCTGCTTTTTAAAAAGGTGTACATCCACCCTCAAGCCATCGCAAAGCAGACTCACTTTTACTCGGTGGGGAATAATAAATAATACGGGGATCCTAAATAAATTCAAACACATTGAGGGAAATAGAATTAAATAATTTTGGGGACACTTTACTTGAAAGGGGTGTTCATTTACACTACATAAAGCTTTATATTCATTCATTCATTTTCATGTCGGCTTAGTCCATTTATTAATCCGGGGTCACCACAGTGTTTGAATCGCCAATTCATCCAGCATATGTTTTCATGCAGTGGATGCAGCTGCAACTCATCACTGGGAAACATCCATATACACTCATTCACACACATACATTCATTCATTCATTTTCTTTTCGGCCCTTTATTAATCCGGGGTTGCCACAGCGGAATGAACCGCCAACTTATCCAGCATATGTTTTACGCAGCGGATGCCCCTCCAGCCGCAACCCATCTCTGGGAAACATCCATACATTCTCATTCACACACATACACTACGGACAATTTAGCTTACCCAATTCACCTGTACCGCATATCTTTGGACTGTGGGGGAAACTGGACGACCTGGAGGAAACCCACGCGACCACGGGGAGAACATGCAAAATTCACACAGATAAGCCAACTGACCCAGCCGAGGCTCGAACCAGCGACCTTCTTGCTGTGAGGCAACAGCACTACCTACTGCACCACCGTGTCACCCTCACACACATACACTACCAACAATTTAGGTCACCCAATTCACCTATAGCACATGTCTTGTGGGGAAAACCGGAGCACCCGGAGGAAACCCACTGCGCCACCATGTAAAGTGTATTTTGTATGTTTATAAAATATGACTCTTTTTCTAAAATGCTGACTGACTGACATTATTGCATGTTTAGCAGATATTTTTGGACCAAAGTAATATTACTCAAAGACCTGTATGTTGTGTGTTATGGCAAGTAAACAACCTTGAACAAAAGTTGTGTTTGCAGGCCTGCTCTGCTGTGCATTTTCTTGCTGTGTTGCCAAATCTACTTATTTTTACCATCTATGGATTGTTTTGGTTTGACTCACAAAGACAGTTAAAATTATATATATTGGTAACACTTTATTTTGATTTTCCATTTGAGTATTAGTAGACTGCTTAATATCTGTTGATACTGACATTCAACAGACATTTAACTGACTATAAGAAACTTTGCAAGTACATGTCAACTTGCACTAACCCTACCCCTATCCCTAACAGGTTATCATAATCTAATGAGAATTAGTTGAACGGACCATCATAATTAAGTGTGAACTACATATTTACCATTTCTACCGTTTATAATATATACTTGTATATATTGAAATTTGTTATTCTATTTGCAGCATTTCTAGCAGCAAGACAGCCATTGAATTTCAGTTTGCTTTCACACCTGCCTTATTTAATTCAGTTGAATTGCACTAGAGTTCGTTAACCATCTTGGTGCGGTTCATTTGGGCAGGTGTGAATGTAGCAATCGTACTTGAGTGCGCACCAAAAGCAGACCAAACAAGCATACTGAGATCTACTTGGAGAGGTGGTCTCGCTACGTTTTAAAACAAATGCTGGAGCAGTTCGTTTGTGGTGAGAACATGATACAAACTAAAACAGAACCAACCACAATAAGTACTGCGCCTTTTTGGACTAATCCAGCTGCCGTAATCTGATGCGTAGTCTTATCTTATGGGGTTTGGAGGAAAAATATTTGCTGACAGTGCTTTACCAACAGTTTTAAACAGAGAGAGAGGGAAAAACACCTGACGGATTGTTGGTAATATTTCCAGAAGATGACCATGTCGCAGTTTAGCTAGATTAATTCATGCCTCCTTCTAACGCCTTCGCCGATTGCAATGCATTGTGTCTGCTGGTTTGTTTACTTGCAGGAGTTCCATTGGCATTTTACAGCATGCTAATTCTGTCAAGGTTTGGGGTGGTAGGAGATGAAGCGAGGACCCAATTGCAGTAAATGAAAACGTATTTATTAAATAAAAGGAAAACAAATAACTTAAACCTCCCCTTGGGGGAAAACATGGAAAATACACAACTAGACAAGACCTGGCATGACACACTCCATTATTAATTAACGCATTCTCTTCATTACTCAACAAGCACTGAAATAATGACGACGGACCAGCACAGGACAGAATACACAAGGTGAATAAATAGGGAAGACAAGCCAATGAACAGACAGGTGGACAGGTGAAAATAATAATACAAACAGGATAACAAGGTGGGTGGGACAAGACGTTAGACAATTCCACATGGCACAAAACACAAGCTGTGTGCCCACACACAAACAGGAGTAGAACACGCAGCCAATGAGAGAGCTCACTGACCGCGTGCTCACACGAAACAAGGCACTAAAGCACGTGGTTATAAATGTAAACATGAAACCACGTGCTTCACAACACAAACACAACAGAATGCAAGACAAGCACACGATAAATAAAGATACCTACCGTGTGCTCACGTAAGCTACGTGAATGTTCCCTCCCAGCGCCATCCGGAACCGAAAGCAACAAGACTGAGAAACGAAACTTCACGCCGCAGACAGAACAAACACAGACACGAGGACCAAAGCACGCGTTCAGGCTACGTCTGGACCTCACGTGCCCGCATCAAGCGAGAGCGCGCATGGTCCAAGCGCAACCAGAACAACGCTCATACAATGACAAGGACAGACAATGATGAGAAAGAGGTATTCGACCCGAGAAAACTCGAGCCGAGCACAACATATAAACACATGACATGACCAGTGTCTCGACTCCGCCACCAAATCAAGAATTAACAGGACTGCAGTGGTGGAATCCTGACAAATTCTGACCAATCGAAAGCCAGTTTTGGAGATATGTTCAATGACATCTGGCCAATGAGTGATGTGGATTTTGTCACATGACTGCATTTTGATTCTTTTTAACTGGTTCGGACCAAAGTAATAGGTGTGGCGTGAAAAGAACCCAAAGCTACAGATAAATGCTACAATGTATCATTCGTTGCCCTTGATCCAGACCAAACAAACCGAATCACAGATGTGAAAGCACCCTTAGTGTTATTATTCCTATTCTATGGCTATCAATTGTTTATCCAACACTCTTCAGCATTCATAAGAAGAAATAAATTCATAAAAGTTTTGAACAACTTGAGTGTTGTTTCTGGGTGAACAATGCCTTCAAGGCTCAAACCTCTTGAGGTTTTCACGCACATACAAAATCATTTCTGAGTCAAAAGTTTATTTCTGTTTTGTGCACACACAGTTCAATCATTTATAGTAGTGGGAAACACATTCAACAGCCAACTTAACTCTTAACAACAACATTGATCAAAATTCTTCTGAACCAGGCTGAACAACAGACTGTAAGATAATATTTGAATGCATATCAAGGGTGTCACGGTGGTGCAGTGAGTAGCACAATCGCCTTACAGAAAAAGCGTCCGAAAAAACACTTCATGTAACACCTTAATTACATAATTGTCTAAGTTAGATAAAGGCAAATAACTATTACTGATGTCCATGTAAGCTTAGTCAGTAGTGTGTTCAAAGTAAGTCCCAATCCCAAATCTATTTTTGTTCCCCCACAAAATCCCTTTGCCCCTCAAAACTGAGTGTGAAGGGGAAGGGCTTCAAAATTTACCCCTAAGAATTGGGACAGCACTACAACACCTACACACATCATCATATGTTATCACCGGTGTTGGGTAAGTTACTTTAAAATAGTAATTAATTACTAATTACTAATTACTTAATCAATATTGTATTTAAAATACTTATCTAATTACTGTGTCTGAAAAGTAACTTAATTACTCATTAAGTAACTTAACTAAATACTTCTTGAAATCCCTATAAACCTTGAGTGGACAAATAATAAATATTTAACTCTGTAAATAATAAATACTTAGATAAAACATATGAGTCAAACATGAAATAGTTTAGCCCTTTTAGTTTTCTGAATCATCTTTATTATATTCTATTTAAAAAACAAATCTATAATAATTACATGCATAATAATTTTTTGTATGCAATGTAACCTTCTTAAATATTATTCTGCATATCTATCGATCAGGCAGGATCATGCAATATTTACAAACCGTGACACCCTTGATATGCATTCAAATATTATCTTACAGTCTGTTGTTCAGCCTGGTTCAGAAGAATTTTGATCAATGTTGTTGTTAAGAGTTAAGTTGGCTGTTGAATGTGTTTCCCACTACTATAAATGATTGAACTGTGTGTGCACAAAACAGACATAAACTATATATACACACATATAAATATACACACACACAAACACACACATACATAATATACTCATTCCTAAATATTTCGATTTACTCAAAATGAATATAGTATTTTTAATATGCGACATCTGGTTTTATTGGATTTTGCCGTTATATACTTTGTTTCTGTTTGGTACAGCATATTAATAGCAGTAAACAATTGAACTGAAAGATTCTGCCTCATATGTTTCATTGACAGTTTCATCCACCTCTAATACATGATTGACTTGGATTTAAGTTGCTTCGGTTAAAAAATGAAACTTACAAAAATAGCTTACATGTAGCTAAGCAACTTTTGTTAAGTAGCTTTTAGCTTTGCTTGCTACATTTCCCAGGGGGTAGCTTTTAGTGTAGTTAAGCTACATTTTAAGTAGAGTAGCTAATAGCTTAGCTCACTACATTTTTCAAGTAGCTTGCCCAACACTGAGCGTACCGTGCCAAAGCTCAAGTGAACCGAGCTCTGGCACACCTCTTCCAACCGGGCCAGGCTCAGTCAACTGAATTGCGCCTGAGCCCAATTCTACGGTGGCCGGGAAGGACAAAACAACATCACAAAGTGTGAAACACTTTTACGAAGCTCGAGACAAATTTACGTTTTGGAAAACATTTTTACACAATTACATAGGAAAAACAGATTTACTAAGAACGAAACAAGTTTACATTTTAGAAAACAAATTAACAAGACGCAAAACACTTTTACCAGTCCCGAAACACATTTACAATGACAGATTCTTTAGGGAATGTACCAAACACCGGAAGTGACACGGCGAAGAAGTTGTTGTAGTCGTCGCTGGTGGTGAGCGCGGTAAATTCGTGTTGTGGAGTAAATGCCATAAATAAAGTTTATGGTGACCGAACATGGACTGCGGCTGAGGGATGTTTAGTGGCAAACACATGAGCAGCTTGACGCGGTTTTGCTTTACATGTGGTCGGTGTTTGGAGTTTCCAGACGTAAACACCAGACTGCATCAATGTGTTCAATGTGTTAACGAGGGCCCCTTGTACGCTGTAATCATGGACATGATGTCAAGTCTACATGGTGTAAACATCTGCTTGAGGACTCTTAAAAATAAACCGAATTAAGCTGGTGTTAGGCGTGGTTATTACTCTGCTGCACGATCTACGCAAACTGTGTACATTCTGCACAAACCAAAGTCTATGTAAACCTCTTGTTTAGAATGACTGTTTATTCGTATTCAGATCATAAATGCGTACTCGCTCGCCCAAAATACGTGTTGAATATATTAATATATATATTATCATATAAATAACACATATATATATCAATACTTATTATTATTATATCGATCATGTGTTGGTTACATGTACAGTAAATGTCCATGTTAAGGTTTTTAGTTTGCACTCCAGTGACGATAACAACGCCTTCGCCGCGTCACTTCCGGTGTTTGGTACATTCCCTTTCCGTAAAGAATCTGTCATTGTAAATGTGTTTCAGGACTGGTAAAAGTGTTTTGAGTCTTGTTAATATGTTTTCTAAAATGTAAACTTGTTTCATCCTTTGTAAAATCGTTTTTCCTCTGTAATTGTGTCTTATGATAGGTAAAAATGTTTTCCGAAATGTAAATTTGTCTCGAGCTTCGTAAAAGTGTTTCACACTTTGTAATGTTGTTTTGCACTTCCCGGCCACCGTAAAATCGGGCTCAGGCGCAATTCCACACTATTCAGAGCACTCACCCTTCTTAAACAGGGAAGCGCGCCTGGGCACGGTTCGGCTAGTGTAGTGTGAGTGCGCCCTGAAACATCTGTAATGGGTGTGACACAAAAAGAAGACATCCAAAATGTGCAGTCCTCCAGGAACATGGTTGAGAAACACCAGCCTAAATGATGAAAATTTTTACTGTTAGGTGAGCTACCCCTTTAAACGTCCTTGTGCATTGCAAGCCTTAAACACAATCTTGTGCATGTAAATGTGTTCAATAAAGTCTGCAGCAAGCAGCTAATCAGCGATTCGGTAATCAAAAAAAGAAAACAAATGTTCATAAACAACAAAGGTCACACAGTTCCCGCCAGACACCTTTGTATGTGTTCAGTTTTAGCATGTAAATCACTGCTTATCATCGTGGCAGATTTATTTTGCAAACAACAACAGCTTGATTTCTTTCTCTGTTTTTTTAAATTGAGTGTTGACTCACTTTTCCCAGTTGCTCGCCGCTGAAAAATGACTTCTGACAGGATATTAAGAAATGTACGCAGTTCAGCATTCTTAGCGAGACTTCCAGGAAACTTTTACAAGGAAAAGAAGATGAAATGGAAATATATATCCCTCATTAATGAGCAAATAAAGCAGTAATACAGGTTCATTTGCGATGTATTTTATTACAGCATCTCCTGTGTGTTTTGTACAAACGCGCTGCTTTAAAACATGAACCACTGCATTATTTCAGCAATAAATGAATGTTCCTCAGAGCACAGTGCAGCAGAAATCAATTGTAAGATATGAAGATTGAGTCTCTGATAAAGTCTTGGCCTTGGAGAAATAACATTTTACTGTGTTGCTTTTCGATGCTTGAGTCATTTCAATGATGTTTGCGTGTGTGTTGTATAAATTAAATCACAAGCGTACATAAACAAAGATGATTTGTAATGGAAGTTGGAACAATAAAAACACGTCATTAGGCATTATTCCAGAGCATGATTAATTATGGTGCGTCCAGCTAACATTACCTGCTGCAATCAAATCAAATTTCCAAGTTTCTAATAATAAATTGGCTTATTCATAATTCATGTCAGCAAGTGAAAGGCGGGGAGAAACCGGAGAGTGACGATTTATTAAATGTGCAGCTGTCCTCGTGTCATCTGCAACATTTCAGATGTTTTTCTTATTAAAAAAATGTTTGGTTATTAGGGCTGTGCAATTAAATCGCAATCGAAAAAGAAATATCGCGATTTAAGCGCGTGCAATTTCTAAATCGCATAAGGCTGCAATTTTATCTATTAATCAGATTTTATTTATCTTTTTTATCTATTTATCGGAGCTGACGCAGCACACCGGGCAATTACAGCTAAGCTGAGCGGGAGAAAATCTTCAAGGTTTTTTTTAAATTTATTTATTTATTTTACTAGCATGAGAACACCTATAACTCTTTGAAATGAGACTTGTTTGTCGCAAAAAAGCATGATTACTATACTTTTCATGGTCCCACTTTATGTGTCCTTAACTACTATGTACTTGCATCAAAAATAAATACAAATGTACTTGCTGTGTTCATAATGTATTTGAGAACACTTGTGGTGCTCTTGACTTGGGATAGAGGTAGGGTTAAGGACAAGTTTGGTGGCATCGGTAGGTTTAAGGGATGGTCAACAGTGTATTTACAAATGTAATTACAGAAATTAATTACAGATGCAATTAGATACAGGTATTTAATCAAGCATAAGTACAATGTAAAAACGTATTTACATAAGTACATTGTAACGAACTAATAATTTCTGTGTAAGTACAGTACACAGACCCACTTAATATAAAGTGGGTCCCATTTTATTCATCTGTTCTGCCTTGTTTGCCTCTTTTTTGCACAGTATTTTTGTGACAAGTTCACAAGAAAATGCAATAGGGAAAAAAAATCTTTACAAATTTTTGATCAAATACATTGTTGACGATCAAGAACCGGAGCAAACTGAGGATGCTAAGTGTGAAACAATTAACATGATGTAAAACTGACTTTTAAAAATTACAAAAATTACAGGTTTGTGGTTTCCCAAAATGACAAGGACATACAGCAATTCAGAAATGATGAAACCCGCAGTCACAAATACCACAGTAAGATGAATGAGCTATACACAAATGCCGTTACAACGTTAAAATACAAATGGCAGTTAAGACTTTATGCGATTTTTGCATATCTATTTGCGTCAAATGTAACAGGCTGCTCACCAAACAGATAAAGACCACTCTATAAAGATCCATTATAGCTAAGTTACTATACTATAATACTCCTGATTTAATGTCCACAATCTAGGACTGTTGTGTGATTGAAGCATCCTCGTTTATAATTGTGCACACTACATAGCTTTGCTGGTTAAATTGGTTCTGAATTACATAGCTCAAAAAGTATAGTTCAAAATGATATAAATGTATCACGTACTGCTTCTCGAAGTGCAGATTCCAAACTCTAATGGCAGAAGGCTGCTTCTCACTCAGGGCTGTTTATGCTATTGAGGGAGAGATGGTCACTAGTGGACGGGGCTTTCCTCCTCTGATGACGCATACAAAGGGAGAGAGGCTGTCTATATTCACACAATGTTTCCACACAATTGTATTTAAACATAACAACAGGTCGCCGTTGATACATTTGAAAATATAATCCATGTAATTTAATGTCATTTTTTGACTTCAGTAATGTTGAAAATAATTGAGCTTCTTCTTTTATCTGGAAACATGTACATTTGTAATGATTTGTGAATGAATAGAAAGTTCAAAACTTCATTCATTCATTTTCTTGTCGGCTCAGTCCCTTTATTAATCTGGGGTCGCCACAGCGGAATGAACCACCAACTTATCCAGCATATGTTTTACGCAGCGGATGCCCTTCAAGCTGCAACCCAGCACTGGAAAACATCCATACACACTCCTTCACACTCATACACTAGGTCCAATTTAGCTTACCCAATTCAACTGTATGTGTTTGTACACTCGGAGGAAACCCACAACAACACGGGGAGAACATGCAAACACCACACAGAAATGCCAACTGACCCAGCTGAGGCTCGAAGTAGCGACCTTCTAGCTGTGAGGCGATTGTTCCACCCACTGCGCCACCGTGAGGCCCAAGTTCAAAACTTTGAAACATAAATATTTTGTATTCATTTTGACCACTTTAACACATTCTTGCTGAATAAAATAGCAAGTATCTGATCTGAGATTATATATCCTATCTGCTACAGGACTTCTGATATGAGGGGTCTGGGATTGTCTGTTCTTGTGGCATCATTAGTAAGAGCATCTACCAGGAGAGGTTATCGGGTTCGTGCTAACCAACCAAACTTTGACCCACTGGTGATGCCATTTACGGCTCAGATGATTGGCCTCCTGAACTGAATGCCCATTAGGAAAGAGAGCAGCATGCAGACCACAAACTGCCAGAGATGAATGAAAATTCACAAGCACTCTGAGAACTAAAGGCTCTGAAAGTGTGTTTTTGCAGTGGTGCCATAAAGCATGATTGTGGTTTCTCTGAAAAACATTTCAGTGAATGTTTTTTTTTTGACCAAACTATATTCATTCACATTGTGAACAACATTGACATACATTTATCCTCTATTTAGAACATTTTGTACAAGCTTCCATGAAGAAACACTCCACTTTTTTGGAAATCCTTTAGTTTTTAAATATTTAAATTCAATTTATTTTTATTTATATAGCACTTTTACAATGTAGATTGTTCACAGCGTATCTAAAGAGCCCCTATTAGGGTTTTTAAAAAATGACCTTTCATGCAGTGTGTAACACAGCTTTAAGTGAATTGAAATATCCAACTTAAATCTGAAGGTGCGCTGTGTTTAAAACTATTGATTCATCTATAAAAGAGTCGATTCAGAGTGGTTCAAATTAATTGCCATGATAACGAGTCTTAGGCCCAATCCCAATTCTATTTTGTACCCCTACCCCTTGGCCCTTCCCCTTCCCCTTGGCCTTTGAAACAGAGTGTGAAGGGGAAGGGCTTCAAAACTTACCCCTAAGAATTGGGACAGCACATCAACACCTGCACACGTCATCATATGTCATCGCGATCTCTTGCTTCATATGAGATCAGACGATCACGACTGCTGGAGTTATTCCAGTTGTGTTATTGTTTGGTGTTTATCTTCAGGAAATCACTGAAGGCGTATATTATGTTATCATAACGATCTAATGTGGCAATAAGATCGTAACTGTACTGTGCATTTACTCCGTGGCCATATTTATCTGTGTAAACACACGTAAACAACATTAACATTATAGCAGACACTGTAAAAGCTCATTCTCAGGCACTAGACATTACTGACAGGGTATTTGAGTGTCATCGAGTGTCGGAATGTTGTGACACCGCTGTACTGGAGTTATGATTATGGATTATAGATCGCAAATTTTTTTTAGCGTTTTTTTTTAAAGCATGACGGTAAAACACGAACGCGGATATGAATATATTAAAACGTGTTTGTTTGTCGTAAAAATTTGTAATAATGACAAAAAATACTAATTTGTGGATCTCCTTACTTCCGGGTTCAGCTTTCCTGACGCTGAGGCAGGTGCATTCTGGGAAAATGTCTTACCCCTCTGTTTTAAGTGTGGTCTTGAAAAATCTTCATTCGAAGGGGTGTATACCCCTTGCCCTTAACCCTACGCCTTCAAGCTAAAGAGAAATGGGGCACCCCTACCCCTTGACTTAAACGCGCAAAACGAGGGGTAGGGGTAAAGGGCTAAGGGGTAGAATTGGGATTGGGCCTGAAGCTGTGCTGGCGTGACACTGATACAGAACTCAATCCCCGCCCATCTGTTGCGTGCGTAGACCTGGGAAAATTGAACAAGGTACAATTTTTACAAAGGTACAAAACTGTTCCTCAAGGAACATTATTTAAACCATCGTGTACCTTCTGAGAGTGTAGCGAGACAGAAGTTTGGTTAGATAAACAGGGGCCAGACTATTTAAAGCTTTATAGGTAAGTAGTAATATTTTATCATCAATACAGAACTTAACAGGCAGCCAGTGTAAAGAGGATAAAATTGGGGTTAATCCTCTGATGGATGTGCGAAAACAAAAACTGCAAATAAAGTAGACGTATTTGGCACTTGCTGTACTGTGTATATGTATATAGGGGTACGTTTTCAGAATGAGCCTAGGATGCTTTTAATTTTGCTTAGCATCTAGCACAGTAAATTAGATTAAACCATTAATTAGCATCTCATTCAAATATGATTAAAGAGTTTCAATATGTTTCTGATGTAAAGCCTGACTCTTATTCCAACGTAAGCTAAGCTAAACCTTGTAAAATGTAAAATGAGTGTTCCTTCCCAGATAGCATATACGAATGTGGGCCACTTTAGGCAGTTATGCGGCACTGGTGGTAATCCTTCGGCCCAGGCAAAATGAACGCAAGCCTGAAGTGGCCCACCTGTACAATGGTAAAGGGGGGGGGGGCAAAGATTCAAAATCATATGTGGGCCATTTAAGGCAAAGATTTGGCAAAATGTAGTCTGACTGTGAGCCTAATGAGGTCCATTTGGAAAATGATAAATTTGACCGAAATGATAATCTGGGTCTAAACCTAAAATGGCTCACACATGTAAGTGCAAATGTGGCCCAGTTATCTTAAGACAAATGTGTGGCACTTTTGGCAAATATTTGGCAAGGTAAGCTCTGGCTATTGCTGCTGTGAGCTTGATGTGGCCCAGTTATCTCACAAACATATGTGAGCCAGTTTGGCAATATTTGGCACAGTAAACTCTGGCTAATGCACCCGTTAGCCTATAGTGGCCCAGAGAAGATGTGGCCCAGTTATCTTAAAACATTTGTGGGCCACTGTTGGCGAATATTCGGCACAGTTAACTATGGCTAATGTAGATTTGAGCCTATAGTGGCCCAGAGAAGATACAGCAAATGTGGCCCAGTTATCCTAAAACAAATGAGGGCCACTTTTGGCAAATTTTTGGTACAGTAAGCTATGGCTAATGTGGCTGTGAGCCTAAAACTGCCCAGAGAAGATATCGAAAATGTGGCCCAGTTATCTTCAAACATATGTGGGCCAGTTTGGCAATATTTGGCACAGTAAACTCTGGCTAATGCACCCGTTAGCCCATAGTGGCCCAGAGAAGATATGGAAAATGTGGCCCAGTTATCTTAAAACATTTGTGGGCCACTGTTGGCGAATATTCGGCCCAGTTAGCCATGGCTAATGTGGATTTGAGCCTATAGTGGCCCAGAGAAAATACAGCAAATGTGGCCCAGTTATCCTAAAACAAAAGAGGGCAACTTTTGGCAAATTTTTGGTACAGTAAGCTATGGCTAATGTGGCTGTGAGCCTAAAACGGCCCAGAGAAGATATGGAAAATGTGGCCCAGTTATCTTCAAACATATGTGAGCCAGTTTGGCAATATTTGGAACGGTAAACTCTGGCTAATGCAGCCGTTAGCCTAAAGTGGCCCAGAGAAGATATGGAAAATGTGTCCCAGTTATCTTAAAACATTTGTGGGCCACTGTTGGCGAATATTTGGCACAGTTAGCCACGGCTAATGTGGATTCGAGCCTATAGTGACCCAGAGAAGATACAGCAAACGTGGCCCAGTTATCCTAAAACAAATGAAAGCCACATTTGGCAAATATTTGGTGCAGTAAGCTATGGCCAATGTGGCTGTGCGCCTACAACGGCCCAGAGAAGATTTGGAAAATGTGGCCCAGTTATCTTCAAACATATGTGGACCACATAGACTAAAGTTACAATCATGAAGTGTTTGCTTTAGTTGGGCTCATAGCCCTAACCCTCTTAATATAGATTTATTTTGGGTTGCTGTAACTTAAGAACTTTGCTTGCAAGTAAATAAAAAAAAACAAACAAACAATAAAATTAAGTGAGGCACAATCTGTGATGAAATAATAGAATTCACTAATGTTAACCAATGTTTAATCCATTATTAGAAGTAACACAATAACAGGCTTGCAAACGCCACAGAACTCACAATCACAAAACGTATACTAACAGTGACAAAATCAACAGCGTCAACATAAACGGCAGAATCAAAATCAAACAATGAAAACTGTAGCATCAATAAGATATATAACGTATTCGTACTGCAATGCATGCTGGGATTTTTATACTATGCCACGCCCAGCAAGTGTAAGGTGTAAAAGCAAAATGTGGCCCAGAATAGGGTCAGTTCAAGTTCATTTGGTTTAATTCTGGCTGATATGTGATATTGCTATGGCTTAATTGTGGCTCAGATCTGGCAAACAGGAGCGGACCGCCCTAGAGCCACCATTCCATTCAGTATGTGGTCCAGATGTAAGTGTCTGGAGTGGGCCAGATCTAGGCCAGAATAAAAGCAAAATGTGGCCCAGAATAGGGTCAGTTCTGGTTCATTTGGTTGAATTCTGG
>CAIGQQ010027614.1:1655954-1677825 GCA_903798035.1 Danio albolineatus
AGATAGAGAGAGAGAGAGAGAGAGAGAGAGAGAGAGAGAGAGAGAGAGAGAGAGAGAGAGAAATAGAAATAACCATAGTCTCAAACAATGTATAAACTAAACAAATAAAAAATATATTTAAAAAAATACAAAACCTAAATATTTAGTGCTAGGTATCAGCCGGTATAAGATTCTGACAGTATGATAACCTTAAATAAAAATATCATGGTATTGTGATTACTGCTCTAAAATATATTCTTTTAAAATGTCTGGCTAAAAAACAAAAACTTTGTCCCTGTGGAACACAATATATTTTATTTTGAAAAACATTTATAATATTTTGCAGCAGTAAACATGTCAGGCTAAACAATTCAAATGAATATTGATTTCTGTTGTCTTCATTAGTTTCAATAACACAGATTTCTTTAGAATTTAAAATGTCTATCTTCGGATATATTTTCTGCTGGAGATGCTGTTGTCCTAAAAACAAACAAAATAAAAACATAAATAAAAAAAATCTTACACATGCCTTAGGAACGGTGTAGCAGAAAATTTTGGCGGGTTTAAAATCTTGACTTTTCCAAACAGCTCTATGCCTTGAAAATGGTTTTCGTCCCACGCATAAAAAGTAACTAAACAAACATTGTACACATGCATACATGTACAATCTCATAAATTATAGAGAAACTTAATGATGATTGCACTTAGTTGTGAAATAAAGAGAAGAAATATTTATATGGTGGACTTTTTAAGTGTAAAAACTGAAAGCTTCACTAGTGAGAAAACAGTTAAACAGAGCATCTGCAGCGCAAGGATAAAGAACGAGCCTCCTTCATTCAGCCTCTTTACTTTCTCTTTACTTTACTTTTACTCTTTACTTTACTCCTTTACTTTGGTGGAGTAATGAAACGGTGAAACTCACTTCACTGAAGACATCAGTTAGCCTACATACAGTATTTAATTTGTTAAGCTCAAAGATTTGTCTAAACTATTTCTAAATTCAATTCTAATCTCCAGCAGAAGAATAAATGAACAATAATAATGAAGTGTGGTCAAACAACTGAGTTACATCCAAACACACGTCCTGTTCTTATGCCCCATAAGGTGATGCAGACGTCTCCAAAACCCCACTGGAGGACGAATCTTAACTAGTTTTTATTAAAACCAATATAAATATGCAGATAATAAATAATACTGATAATAATAATAATAATAATAATAACAATAACAATAACAACAACAACAATAATAATAACAACATTATACTAATGCAGATTGTCATGAATAAACTTTAAAAAAAAGCCCCCGAGGTGAAGAAGGCATGGATGCATTGGTGTTTATATTTACGTAGGTAGAAAATAATAATTTTTGTTACACTTTAATCCTTATATTTATTCATCTGTAAGGATATTTGTGTATTGCTGCACATCCTGTGTGTATTAAACAACGTGTAAGCGTTTGAACCTGCATAGGCGCATTAACTAACACGCTCTGCTCTGGCCTTTAGAGCAGCTTTTAGTTGGTCAATAGCGCGGCTTATTTCAGTTCCTTAGAATAGCAACACAACAATGCACCTTAACACACCTACTTTATAGACCAGCACACCCACGAGTCCACAAAGCAGTGCAAATGGATTTACTCAGTGCTTAATTTGTGAATTGCGAGGTCCCGGAACAGATTGGGGTAACGAATCAGGCATGTTGCCAGAGGAGGGAGAGGTGTCGCGGATGAAAGTGAAGAGGGTTGGGGACTGGTGGAGGAAAGTGAGGAGCGGGCAGGGGGTTGTGCGGATGTGGGGGGGGAATTGGTAAAATAAGGTGCCGGATCAGATTTTAAAGGTGACCGGATCCTGCTTGTTCCGGCACAAATTAAGCCCTGGATTTACTATTTAAACAATGAGGTGCAAAACATGAAGATAAGTGTTGCGCTGCTCTGAAAATAGCAACAAATCATGCCAAATATGTTTTGCGCTCATTGCGCTGGGTGTACGATAGAACCCTATATGTCATTTTTAAATGTACCTGTAGCGCTTAAAGATAATGTTCTATGAAGACATTTTGTAAATTTCCTACAATAAATGTATCAAATCTCACTTTTTGATTAGTAATGTGCATTAGTAATTGTTTTAGACAACTGTAACAGTGGTTTTCTCAGTATTTTGAGTTTTTGAACCCTTAGATTCCTTATATTTGAATAGTATCAATTTCACAACAAGGGAGAGGAGAGTGTACATCAATCAACATTCCTCAAGAATGTACAATAAATGTACTCAAATTAACCAAATAAAGACTAGTTTTCATTGGTAGTCCCTTTGCAAGATGTTAAAGGCCTTAAAAAATGTTTAGTCCCTTCCAATGCTTAGCTTAGTCCCTTTCAGTAGCAACCCAGACACTCTTGCATTCACACTCATACGCTATGTGAATTTTCATAAACTAATTTCGAGAGGAGCACGTGATATGATTAAGCACGCCTGGCTGATCATCTGTAATCAGTAATAATCCAATCAGAGTGATCCAAGCTTACTATAAACGGATCATTTTTCCCTACTGCTCTATCTTTGTTTTGGAGGAATCCCCCCTTCCACCCCATCTCCTCCTTTTTTCCTTCCTTTTCTAAGGGGGAGTTTTGAGACCTATCTGATCTCAGATCCCCTTATATGCTTATTGACTGGGCTGGAGCCTTGGGTTCAAATATCTCCGAGCTCAGGGTTCTCTCCCGGGACAGCATGCCAAACCTGCTATAAACGCTAAGCATATCTAAGTGTGAACTCTTGAAGGCCAGTTTAGCTTGTTCAATTCACCAATAGCGCATGTGTTTGGACTGTCGGGGAAACCAAAGCACCAACACCAACATGGGGAGAACATGCAAACTCCACACGGACACACCAACTGGCCCAGCTGGGACTCGATCCAGCAACCTTCTTGCTGTAAGGCGACAGTGCTAACCACTGAGCCACAGTGCTGCCTGAAAGGAGAATTGTAAAATAATAAATTGGCCGTATGAGTATGTGAATGTGAGTGTGTATGAGTGTTTCCTAGTACTGTGTTGCGGCTGGAAGGGCATTAGCTGGAATAGTTGGTGGTTCATTCCACCGTGGCGACCTCTGAAATAGAGACTAAGCTGAAGGAAAATGAATGAAGCACATTCATACAGAAGCACACACTGCAGCAAAGTTGAGTAAATGATGACTCACTCTTCTCTTTTGGTGAGCTATCCTTTTAATTTGGTCGGAACCACAGGACAAGATTGTGCTCAATCCCGTCTCAAGCATTAAAGCTCCGGCAAATACTAGCACACCTAACATTCAGAACACAGTGGGTTGGTTTCATATTGGCTGTCACCTGCTGGCTGTCAATTCGAGTCGGCGAAATAAGCGAATGCCCGAGTCGAGGGCGCCTGCAGTGCTCGCAAGACGCTCAAACGGGACAAAACAGACGCTTCATTTGCCACAACCATTTGCAATAAAGCATTTGCTGCCAAAATCCTCTTTATCGCATTGTAGCGCTGGCCTGCTCCAGAATTACAGAGTGCTTTAGCCGGAGCGTTTATCCAGCAGATGATTACGTGTCGCTGCTTTAAGCCTCATGACAGCTCCAGCAGATCCAATTGCAGCAGGTATCTCTATTAAACCAGCATTTCATCCTCTGTGCATGGAGGAGCATTACCATTTACGCATTGTCTCTGCTAGTCGAGGGCTAGAGGCGGAAAAAAGCCAAAAAAAATGCAGTCAGAACTTGCGTTTGGCACTTCCATTTGTTTTTAAAGGACTTTACAGCGTTAAGCACATCTTACCCGGCAGGTACTTTTTATATTTTATTATATATTCATATTCTATCCTCTTGCTCCGTCTGTCTCGCACACGAAATGACGCCCTTAAGACTTCAATACAGCGCTAAGCAAAGCACTAGCATGTCTGGTTTCGACGTTTGCACACTATGAATGGCTCCAGTCCAAAACCGAGTCTTGCTACAGTACATACTAATTGAAATGAAATCTCAAATGACGCATTTTGGGAGGAAATGGTTTCGAGCGCGGCACTAGCTCATCACCACACTTGCAGTGCAATACGCTCTAGCATGCATTAAACTAAAATATGAAATGGAGTGAAAATAGAGATGCAGAGCTGTATTTTAATAGAGAAGCTTTAAAGATGTAGAATATACAAGTTGAATTAGTAGTCCTCCTATGAAATTAGACAAATTTATAATAATTAAATTATTTTATCTTGATATATGACGACAGTACATAATATTTGACTAATTAATGTTTACTAGTTACTTATTGAACTGAAGGCTTGGATAGCTTTTAATATTTAATTCTTAATGAAAACAACAGAGAAATAAGGGTGACGTGGTGGCGGAGTGGGTAGCGCTGTCGCCTCAAAAGTTTGTATGTTTTCCCTGTGTAAGTGGAAAAACTGAAAGCTTCACTAGCGAGAAAACAGATTAACAGAGCATCTGCAGCGCGAGGATAAAGAACGAGCCTCCTTCATTAAGCCTCTTTACTTTCCTTTTACTCTTTACTTTCACCGTTTCCTTACTCCACCAAAGTAAAGGAGTAAACAGTGAAGAAGGCATGGAGGCAGTGGTGTTTATATTTACGTATGTAGAAAAGAATATTTTTTGTAACTCTTTAATCCTTATTTTTCTTCATCTGTAAGGATATTTGTGTATTGCTGGACATCCTGTGTGTATTAAGCAACGTGTAAGCATTTGGACCTGCATAGGCGCATTAACTAACTAACACGCTCTGCTCTGGACTTTAGAGCAGCTTTTAGTTGGTCAAATGGCGCAGTCTGTTTCAGTTCCTCAGAATACTCAGTGCTTAATTTGTGAATTGCGAGGTCCCGGAACAGATTGGGATTACGAATCAGGCATGTTGCCAGAGGAGGGAGAGGTGTCGCGGATGAAAGTGAAGAGGGTTGGGGACTGGTGGAAGAAAGTAAGGAGCTGGCAGGGGGTTGTGCGTGTGAGGAGGGGGAAAAAAAAAAAAAAAAATTTGGTAAAATAACATGCCGGATTAGATTTTAAAAGTGCCAGATCCAGCTTGTTCCGGAACAAATTAAGCCCTGATTTACTATTTAACCAACGTGGTGCAAAACGTGAAAATTAGTGTTGCGCTGCTCTGAAAATAGCAACAAATCATGCCAAATACGTTTTGCGCTTATTGCGCTGGGTGTATGATAGAGCTCTGTACGGCATTTTTTAAATGCACCTTTAGCACTTAAAGATAATGTTCCATGAAGACATTTTGTAAAAAACAAAACAGAAATAAGGGTGATTTGGTGGCGGAGTGGGTAGCGCTGTCGCCTCAAGAGTTTGTATGTTCTCCCCGTGTTGGTGTGGGTAAAATAAACCAGTAAATAACAGGGTGAGAATGTGGTAAAGTCTGAAAACATGGTAAAAATGAGACGAGGGCTTCTATTTTTTTCTGGATTGCTTTTGAAAATTGCTTTAAAAAATTGCTTTTGTGTGGGTGGGTCAATCGATACAATTTTGTTAGGGTGTAGGGAAGGAGGAGGGTGGGTCAGTCGATTGCTCTGTCAGCAGTCAGTCAATCAGTCAGTCATTCAGTCAGTCGACAGCGGCCTCTGGTGGGTTTATGCGAGAACAGCAGGCACGAACGGCACTCGCAAGAGAGACATTTGAGATCTCTAAAAGTGTACACAGTGGCCTCTTGTGAATTCACGAAAACAAAAAAAGTGCTAAAATACGTACCTCCCGGGACGTATTTCGCATACATGGGACTACGTTTTCAGAATGATCCTGTGTTGGATTCAATTGTATTGATTCTTAGGATGCTTTCACACTAGCACTTTTGGTCTGCACCCGGGTTCGTTTGACGTCATAGTACGGTACGTTTAGCTAGTGTGAACACGTCTTCTGAACTCGGGTGCGCACCCGTGAACCGTACCCGAGTCCGCCTGAAAGAGGTGGTCTGGGGTACGGTTGAACTCTGGTCCGGTTCACTTGTAGTATGAATGCAATCGTACCAAAAGCCAGAAGTGAACCGCCGACTGTACAACAAACTTCAGTTTTCATAGCGTTCATTCGTGTGTATGTGTCTGTGTATGTCACCTACCATGACGACAAACGGGACTGACCCAGTACAAACAGTGATAATGTCTGCTCGTCTCCTCCAAAAACAGCTTGGACATCGTGTGATGTTCTGAACGTTTATATTATGTTTGCGGCAGATAGACGCGAGTCGCTTTCTGTATGTTCAAAACCAAAAGGTTCAGTAAAAGCGAAACGACTGTGATGTGCAGTGCGGACGTCTTTCCATTTTGGCGATTTGCTTTCGTGTCCGTCACCTGGCAACAGCCGTACACAAAACAGCTGCTTGATGACGCAAGCGTACCGGGGTTCAGAAGGAAAAACGACAGTGTGAACACAAACCAACTGAGAAGGTGGCAAGGAGAGACAATCGAACTTGGGTACAGTCCAGGCAATTGAACCAAGTGTGAAAGCAACCTTAACCTCATATATTGCTGCAACAACTAACAATGCAAGACTCTAGAATTACAAACATGTGTAAAACTATATAGAGACCTAATAACAGCCTCAATAATTCAGAGAAAAGCACTAGCATGTCTAGTTTGGACATCTTAAAACATCTTAAAACTTACTAAATCAACCTCATAAATGGCTGATTTGGAGTTTGTTTATTTATATATTTGCTATTAATTCAATACCATACTGTACTGAATGAATTCTTAAGAGAACAGCATACAGTATAATAATCATCATGAAGAAAGGTTTTGGTTCAGTTCTTCGCAGTGCACTATGGGTCCTCGTTCTCATTAAAGTATTAATGCGAAGCTGCCTTTGAGTTTGGCCATAAGAAGGCAGAATCATTAATGTCTGCACTTGGAGTGCACTTATGATGCCTTAAAATGCACTAAAATTCAATTCCACCAGTTGTTTACTGCAATTTCAGTCCGTTTGCTCTGCAGATTAAAATATTAGTTAAATATGAATAGCTCCCCGTGTCCTTTAAGCCCTCAGTTATGTGTTAAAGGAGCAGATGTTTCAATGTTTATCAGCAGCAACCTCTTTTCGGCCGCTAAAAATGAAACACAAACGAAAACGATGCCCAATAAAAAAGTTCAGAAATGCACTTTGCAGCATTAAATGGCCTGGAGCGATGCTGAAGACTGGAACAGCAGTAAGGACTTTTTGCACTTGCAGAACAGGGAAAAAAAAAGACAGAGTAAACAAATCAGAAATTCCATCTTGGACTTAATCTGTTCTTGCGCCGGAGGCTTGGAGCTCATGCCCCGGGGACCCCCTGCAATCGACTTGCTCTCCCCGGGGAAACCGCCTGTAGGAACACGCAACCGAATGGAAATCTCAATACACAATGATATCGGAGGCATTTACAGTATGCTGAGCATTTTGTGCAGTCAAGCATTGATAATGGAAGGCGGCACAAAGGCAACATTCAGGAAGAAAACAAATAGCAGGCTACTGATCTGAAGCAGGACCTCCCTTATCCGCTCGGCTGTCTGAGGATATGGGCTGGATGTGCTTCTGAACCTGCTGCAGATTTTGATTTATTGCGTAACTGCACTGTTGCGGGACGTGCCCTGCATCTGTTTGTAGGAGTGTTTGACTGCAAACATCAAGCGGCTCGGTAATATGTAGGGAAAGCCATCCGTTAGCATTCAGATTCAGAGGCATGCATCTATTTTTTTATATACAGTCGAAGTCAGAATTGTAAGCCCCCTCAGTATATTTTTCCCCCAATTTCTGTTTAACAGAAAATAGATTTGTTTTTAACACATTTCTAAACGTAATAGTTTTAATAACTCATTTCTAAATCACTGGTTTCTTTTATCTTCAAGACATTAGTATTCAGCTTAAAGTGTCATTTAAAGGCTTAACTAAATCACATCCAACACTGATGCTGAATAGCAATTTAAAAATGTAAAACTTCCCTTGCATTCCTTTGTATACAGTTGAAGTCTGAATTATTAACCCCCCTGAATTATTAGAATTATTATGCAAATAAAAAATTGTACTACAAATAAAAACCCCAAAAAAAAAACATTATGGGGCGCCACGGTGGCGTAGTGGGTAGCACGATCACCTCACAGCAAGAAGGTTCGAGCCCCGGCTGGATCAGTTGGCATTTCTGTGTGGAGTTTGCATGTTCGCCCCGTGGGTTTTCTCCGGGTGCTCCGGTTCCCCACAAGTCCAAAGACATGTGTTACAGGTGAATTGGGTTGGCTAAATTGTCCGTAGTGTATGTGTGTGAAGGAGTGTACCCAGAGATGGGTTGCAGCTGGAAGGGCATCCGCTGCATAAAACAGGGGCTGGATAAGTTGGCGGTTCATTCCGCTGTGGCGACCCCAGATTAATAAAGGGACTAAGCCGAAAAGAAAAGGAATTAATGAATGATAATACCATTACTCTGCATCTCTAGTTTGGTTTATTACAGAATTGTTGAATCTCTGTACAATATTTAAGGCAATTATACGCTCAAAAAAAGATGTTTGTTTTGTTCAAACTATTTATTTAAAATAATCTGAAACAACACAGTTCTTAATTGTGGGAAACTGTTTTATGTTCAATCCACTTAAATTCGTTAAAACCAATAAGTTAACTTGAATCCTTTATGATGTCCTGAAACAAATTGTTTGTGTGGAACCCAGCATATATACTGTACTGTATAGTGGAAGTCAGAATTATTAGCCCCCCTGTAAACTTTTTCCCCCCAAATTCTGTTTAACGGAGAGCAGATTTTTTCAACGCATTTATAAACATAATAGTTTTAATAACTCATTTCTAATAACTGATTTATTTTATCTTTGCCATGATGACAGTAAATAATATTTGACTAGATATTCTTTAAGACACTGCTATACAGCTTAAAGTGACATTTAAAGGCTTATCTAGGTTAACTAGGCAGGTTAGGGTAATTAGGCAAGTTATTGTATAACAATGGTTTGTTCTGTCGACTAGCGAAACAAATATAGCTTAAATGGGCTAATAGTTTTGACCTTAAAATGGTCTTTAAAAATTAAAAATTGCTTTTATTCTAGTCGAAATAAAACAAATAAGACTTTCTCCAGAGGAAAAAATATTATCAGACATACTGTGAACATTTTCTTGCTGTTAAACATCATTTGAAAAATATTTTTAAAAGAAAAAAACAATTCGAAGGGGGGCTTATAATTCTGACTCCAACTGTATATGCACAGATATTCATTATTGAAAGTATTAAAATTAATCATGCAAGACAATTAGAATGCCATATTCAGTCTATTAATGATTGTGCTATTATTTAACACTTGTATAAGCATGTTTTTTTAAATGTTAGGGTGGAAATTTATAAATATGAATACACAGCAAAAACTGCTTTTCTTACTTTTATTTCTTAGTTTTATTTATTTATTTTATTTTTAATTTTTGTCTTGTTTCTAGATGAAATATCTGAAAATTCTTATATTAAGAAGCATTTTCTAGACAAGCCAAACAATAATCTGCTAAAGGGGAAAGCAAATTAATCTTGTTTTTCTTTTTTTAATTATTATTAAGATTATTTTGCCTAAGGGAAAACTCACTTAATTTTGCCAAATTATTTCTTAAAACAAGACAATGGGCTCTATTCTAAAGATCTAGGCACAAAGTCTAAAGCGCATGGCTCAAAGCATTAAAGATGTGTCTGAATCCACTCTTGCTATATTTTAAGGATGAAAAAATGCTCTGCGTCCCGGCGCATGGTCTAACAGGGTTGTGCTTATTCTCTTAGTTAGTTATATGTGTGTTAATTAGTTATTTGCTATTTACATGGTGGAGTTTGTAAGTGTAAAAACTGAACGCTTCACTAATGAGAGAACCGTTAAACAGAGCATCTGCAGCACAAGGATAAAGAACGAGCCTCCTCCATTCAGCCTCGTTACTTTACTTTTACTCTTTTCTCCTTTACTTTTGTGTATAAGGAAATTATGTTGTACTCACTCCACTGAAGACATCCATTATCCGACTGAAATTTAATATAATTTGTTAAGGACAAAGATTTGCTTCGAAACTATTTCTAAACTCTGTTTTAATCTCCAGCAAATGAATAAATGAACAATAATAACGAAGTGTGGTCAAAAAAACTGAGTTGCATCCAAACACACGTCCTGTTCTTATGCCCCATATGGTGATGCAGACCTCTCCAAAACCCCACAGATGGACAAATCTAAACTTGTTTTTAATAAAACTAATATAAATATGCAGATAATAAATAATACTGCCAAAAATAATAACATTATAATGCAGTTTGTCATAAATAAACCGAAAAAGCCCCCCGAGATAAGGCATGGCAGCAGTGGGTTTTATATTTATGTTGAAAATAAAAAAATTTGTAACATTTTAATTCTTTGATTGTTTTGTGTAACATGAAAATGTATATGTAAATATATGTAAATGTATTTGTGTATTGCTGGACATCCTGTGTGATTTAAGCAAAGTGCAAGCATTTGGACTCACATAGGCACATAACTAACGCGCTCTGCTCTGGACTTTAGAGCAGCTTTTAGTTGGTCAATTTCAGTTCTTCATAATAGCAACGTGCCAACAATGCACCTTAACACACCTCCTTCAGAGACCAGCACACCCATGAGTACACAAAGTGGCGCAAATAGATTCACTATATAAAACAACTTGATGCAAAACGTGAAAATTACTGTTGCGTTGATCTGAAAATAGTAATTATTATAAATGATTGCGCCAGGTGACAGGGCCCAATATGTTTATTGTCTAAAAAATGCGTTTTGATTTAAGTATTTTCAGTGGTGGAAAAAGTACTGAAAAATCATACACAAGTAAAAGTACCATTACTTGCCCAAAAATGTAGTGTGAGTAGAGTACAAGTATCTGTAGTAAATATTACTCAAAGTATGAGTAAAAAGTAGACCTTTTAAAAGTACTCAAGAGTAGTGAATATTACACTGTAGAAAAGTTGATCTATTTACAGAATGTTACATTTACACATCTTGCACAAACATGGTGTATTCTTCCTATTTTCGTTTGTTCCTTCCAACCTTCCTTCAATTATTTGTTCTCTCCTTCCTTCATTCATTCGTTTGTTCCCTCCTTATATTATTGTTCCTTCCTACATTAGGTCCTTTTGTTCATTCATTTGTTTGTTCGTTCCTTCCTTTCTTAGTTTGTTCAGTCCTTCCTTGAATTCTTCCTTCATTCGTTTGATCCTTCTGTCTTTCCTCCCTTCATTTGTTCGCTCATTCTTTCTTTCATATTTTTGTTCCTTCCTTCATTATGTCCTTTGTTCATTCGTTCATTCGTTCGTTCATTCCTTTTTTCCTTCCTTAGTTTGTTCAGTCCTTCCTTGAATCCTTCCTTCATTTATTTGGTTCTTCGATCCTTCCTTCCATTCCTTGTTCGGTCCCTTTATTTGGCCCTTCCTTCCATTCTTCATTTGTTCCATTTAGTGATAGTTTAAGGCTGTTTGGTGATTTGAGTCATCATACAGTCGACATCCATCATTTTCAGTGACATGCAGTCTATAAACAGTCTCTGGATCATTGCGTGTACAGATTTTGGACATCTTCTTGGACATTTTTAATGTTATAAAGCGCCCATGTCTTGAGGTTGTTCAGTATGATGTGATTTACTTTCTATGTGTGATTTAATTGGACAGGAATCACAGGACTGATCTTTCTACTTTAGACAATGACCATAGACAAGAAAGAAATACAGTAGTGACTGCAGGTTAAAGGAAAGTAGTGGAGTAAAAGTACCGATACTGCACTAAACATGTACTCAAGGGAAAGTAAAAGTCCACATTATTAAAACTACCCAGTAAATTATAATTCCTGAGAAAAAACTACTCATTTACAGTAGTGCAGAGTATTTGTAATTAGTTACTTTACACCACTGAGTATTTTTGGATATTTGGACAATAAACAAGACAAGAAAAGCACGTTTAGCAGTGCAGTATGTTGTCTGTATGCTATTTTTAATAATAAAATGCAACTGTTGTGTAATGTGTAATTTGACAAATGCAGCAGTTCTGGGTTATAAATAATGTATTCTCCTCAATTTATGTTGGTATTATCTGTTTTAATACCTTTAAGCTTTGGCAATATTGTAAATGCTCACAGATTTTTTTTGTTCCCCTGCAGAAAGCAGAGTAACATGTTCTAATGCCATTGCCAACATAACGGCCAGGTTATTATGCTGAAATGAGAATGGGGGTATCGTGATTTGTCTGGTTATCATCAGAGGCCTATAATGCCCGGAGAAAAAAAGCATTTCCAGCTGCCACGGCCTGTAATATTACACCTATAACAATGAAATATGTGTGATTATGTGTTGTTTGCAAAAGATGTTGTTTTGCCATAATACACGGCTACTTTTAAACGATCCGTTGCATGATTTGATCGCAGAATGATGCAGTTATGGAATGAGCCAGCAGGGGATAATTGCGTTTAAAAAATCCATCCAAATGTCGACCTTCGAATGGCTGCCAATCCAGTGTCGAACACCAATGAGAGAGATTTTCTAATTATTGCAATCAGCGACTGGCAGCTGCACTGGTGTGGAGGCGACGCTTTGAAAAGCCACTCGGAGATTCAGATTAGAGAGCGGGAATGCCGTGCGAACGCTGATGGATTGACTTTTTTGTTTATCATATTTTTTATAATTGCTGTCTGCTTCCATAGAGCCGCTGCACATGATTTGTTTGTTCTGAACTCTGTAGGAGAGGCTGTTGTTGCTTCTGTGACACCTTAAAGACAAAGCGTAACTTATTTTAATGAGCGTTTATTTATTTTCTCACTTGTTTTTGTTCTTTTGTTGTGAATCTCGACAGCAGCTCTGCATGCGCGGATCACAATAAACGCTTATTTGATGCTAAAACATGTTGAACTTTAGTAGATTTCAGCTCTGTTCTTGCCCTTTAAACTTTGAAAAATGTTTGTTTTTACTCCTAGAAGTTTAAAACTATTAGGCCCCGTTTACACTGCCAATTGAATGTGACCCAGTTACAATTTTTGGCTCATATGTGACACAGATCGGATCTGTTCTATGACTGTAAACATGAACAAATGCATGCATTTGGATATTAAGAGATCAGTTCAACACAGGCTCATTCTGAAAACGTAGTCCCTCAGAATGAGCCCGAGTTGGATCAGTTTCAGGCCTCCTTCAGACAGGTGTATGTGGAAATAAATCAGATATAAATGGGATATGTGACGATGCGACTATCATGTAAATTGGCAGATCGGATTTGACGTGTACTGTTTTGTACATTATTAAACTCGCGACAGCGTAGTTCTTCTCCACGGTTTAAACACAAGAATAAATAATATGTTTTGAACTTCCCGGCCACCGTAGGAAACCCACGCAACCTTCTTGCTGTGAGGCCACAGTGCTAACTACTGAGCCACAATGCCACCCATCGCATATTATATCATTCTTTTATTTTCCTTTCTGCTTAATTAACTCTTAATTAATCTGGGGTTGCCACAGCGGAATGAACCGTCAACTAATCCAGCATATTTTTTATGCTGTGGATGCCCTTTCATCTGCAACCCATCACTGAGAAACATCCATATTCACATTCATACACAACGGAGAATTTAGCTTACCCAATTCACCTATACCGCATGTCTTAGGACTTGTGGGGGAAACCCTTTCCGTTAAGAATCTGTCATTGTAAATGTGTTTCGGGACTGGTAAAAGTGTTTTGCGTCTTGTTAATTTGTTTTCTAAAATGTAATCTTGTTTCGTCCTCGGTAAATCTGTTTTTCCTCTGTAATTGTGTCTTATTATAGGTAAAAACGTTTTCCAAAATGTAAATTTGTCTCGAGATTTGTACTTTGTAATGTTGTTTTGCACTTCTCGGCCACCGTAGGAAAACCATGCGGCCACGGGGAGAACATGCAAACTCAGAACACAGAAATGCCAACTGACCCAGCTGGAAATTAAACCAGCGACCTTCTTGCTGTGAGGCCACAGTGCTAACCACTGAGCCACCACACCACCCATTGCATATTATATCATTATTTTATTTTCCTTTCGGCTTAATTTACCCTTAATTAATCTGGGGTCGCCACAGCGGAATGAATCGCCAAATAATCCAGCATATGTTTTACGCAGTGGATGCCCTTCCAGCTGCAATCCATCACTGAAAAACATCCATACACACTCATTCAAACACATACATACAGAGAATTTAGCTTACCCAATTCACTTATACCGCATGTCTTAGGACTAGTCGGGGAAACCCTTTCCGTAATTGTAAATGTGTTTCGGGACTGGTAAAAGTGTTTTGCGTCTTGTTAATTTGTTTTCTAAAATGTAATCTTGTTTCGTCCTTGGTAAATCTGTTTTTCCTCTGTAATTGTGTCTTATGATCGGTAAAAATGTTTTCCAAAATGTAAATTTGTCTCGAGATTTGTACTTTGTAATGTTGATTTGCACTTCTCGGCCACTGTAGGAAACCCACGCGGCCACGGGGAGAACATGCAAACTCAGAACACAGAAATGCCAACTGACCCAGTTGGAAATTAAACCAGCGACCTTCTTGCTGTGAGGCCACAGTGCTAACCACTGAGCCACCATGCCACCCATTGCATATTATATCATTCTTTTAGCCTTAATTAACCCTTAATCAATCTGGGGTCGCCACAGCGGAATGAACCATCAACTTATCCAGCATATGTTTTACGCAGCGGATGCCCTTCCAGCTGCAACCCATTACTGAGAAACATCCATACACACTCATTCAAACACATACACTACAGGGAATTTAGCTTACCCAATTCACCTATACTTTCCCAGAGATGGGTTGCGGCTGGAAGGGCATCCGCTGTGTAAAACAAATACTGGAGAAGTTGACGGTTCATTCCACTGTGGCGACCCCGGATTAATAAAGGGACTAAGCCGAAAAGAAAATGAATGAATGAATGAATGAATTCACCTGTACTGAATATCTTTGGACTGTGGGGGAAACCGGAGGAAACCCACGTGAACACGGGGAGAACATGCAAACTCAGAACACAGAAATGCCAACTGACCCAGCTGAGGCTCAAACCAGCGACCTTCTTGCTGTAAGGCGATTGTGCTACCCACTGGGCCACTGTGACACCCTCTAAATTGATCATATTCTTCAAATTGAAGTCTAAAAGTGATATACTGAAAATCCGTCAGCATGCGTGTATCCATCAGCAGCGTAATCCAAATTTCAGAGCCGTAGAATGCAGCTTAAGGAGCATTCGTACTGTTGTAGATGTTTAAAACGCCTATGTTTTGATGAATGGTTCTGTTTTTGTCCAACCAGGTGTGAAATTACTGTTGTATTTGGCAGCGGCGTATGTGGGTTAATTTACTCTCTGTAGCTTTCAGACTCCCATAGGTCCTCTCGTACATGTGTTCAGCTGTGGAATAGGCTGACGCTGGTGGAGTTGCAACTTTAATAGGCTTTATTGAATGTGAGGGAACGTCGTCTGAGGTGTGTGATTGTGAAGCTTTGGGTGATGAATGCGTTCGCCTGGGTTTCAGCGTGGACATGCTGGCTCGGACTTGAGAACGCCATATCGAACCATTTCTTACACAGCGCCAGTAATCTTTTCCTTAAAGCAAGCTAGTCGTTTACATCCCGCTACAGTGCACCTCAGGGAAGTAATCTCCCTCCGTATACCCGAGACAATTTCAAGTGTTTGTTGCGAAGCCTTTCGGTGCTGGCTTTGTGATGCGCCGTTGCGTCCCGGATCCCTTTTCATCTATAAATCATTTAGTCATCTGCAGACTTCTGCAAGCACCAGGCTAGCATGCAGAGGAAGCAATCAGCGCTAACAGGCATGTTGCCATGGCTGTCTGTGATAATTGTTTTATGAAATGTGACGCTCTCCTTATTTCTGACAGTCTCCTAAATGCCAGCAAAGAGCTAAAAGGAGAGGCTGCCCGGGTACCTGGAGCCCTACCAAACACTTCGACCAGCCTCAGCAGTCTTCAAGAGAGCCACATTTGTCAGATTTTGTCTTGCCCGTTGGATAAAGGTTCGCTCCTGCTGCGGTCGCTGGAGACCATATTGAAGTCTTTCTCAGTGAAAGATCAATCAAGGTTTACCATTTTGTACATTATTATTGTGACTAAAATTAAAGTAAACACTTCTCTCACATTAAAAGGCTTCATGCATATCCTGTATGCATTTGTAGGCATTATTATTAAAAAGTATTGAAGGTGCTGTATGTAGGGATGGTTATCGTTAAGGTTTTAACGGTATTACTACTTTTAACCTAATTTAATTAGAGTTACTTATTATACACTGCAAAAAATAAATAAATAAATAGATAAATAAATAAATAGATATACATATACAGTTAAAGTCAGAATTATTAGCCCCCTTTGATTTTTATTTTATTCTTTTTTAAATATTTCCCAAATTGTGTTTAACAGAACAAGGAAATGTTCACAGTATGTCTGATAATATTCTGTCTTCTGGAGAAAGTCGTATTTGTTTTATTTTGGCTAGAATAAAAGCAGTTTTTAATTTAAGACCGTTTTAAGGTGAAAATTATTAGCCCCTTTAAGCTATATATATATTTTTCCTGACAGTCTACAGAACAAACCATCATTAGACAATAACTTGACTACTAACCCTAACCTGCCTAATTAACCTAATTAACCTAGTTAAACATTTAAATGTCACTTTAAGCTGTATAGAAGTCTTTTGAAAAAAATCTAGTCAAATATTATTTACTGTCATCATGGCAAAGATAAAATAAAACAGTGATAAGAGACGAGTTATTAATACTATTATGATTAGAAATGTGTTAAAAAAAATATATCCCTTTAAACAGAAATTGGGGAAGAAAATAAACTGGGGGCTAATAATTCGGGGGGCTAATAATTCTGACTTCATATATATATATATATATATATATATATATATGTTGAGTTCCACACGATCAATTTGTTTCAGGACATCATGAAGGAATCACGTTAACTTAGTTTTAACAAATTTAAGTGGATTGAACATAAAGCAGTTTCCCCAAATTAAAAACTGTGTCGTTTCAGCTTATTTTAAATAAGTACTTTGTACTTTTTCTTAAATATTGTACAGAGATTCAACAATTCTGTAATAAACCAATTTAGAGAAGCAGAGTAATGGTATTGTGTTTTTATTTATTATACAAATGTATATTTGCAACTAAAGTACATTTGCACTGACGTAAGAAACAATAAACTGTGTCAGGATGTATTGACAATATACGGTACATATGAAATATGGTGTCATTATTTGAAATATCTCATGTTTTTGATTAATATTTAAATAATTAAAATATTTAAACACAGTTAATCATTAATCATTACTTTTTACCCAACACAGTACAGCATAAATTATAGTTTTATAAAAATAAAACTTTTAGTCTATTTCTTACTTACTCTGACCTGTACTTAATAAACTATATAAAACAATTAGTAATCATACTAAATTAAAGTTATTTTATTTAAATAATTCAAAACAAAAAGCAGCGTGACGAAGAATAAAGATTTTAAATGACAGCTAATTAGTATTTTCAGAGGGATTCTTAAATAAAGTCATTAATGCACCATCAAATGATTCTTGTATTAAATATGCCTGACAGGATTTCTATTCTTTGATGAGCCGAATGCAGTAAGGTCAGTGGCATAAATAACAGATGAGACCCATTTTCATCACTTATTTTTCACAGCATACACTTTAAAAAATGCTGGGCTGTATTATAACACTGACACGGTGGTGCAGTAGGTAGTGCTGTCGCCTCACAGCAAGAAGGTCGCTGGTTCGAGCCTCGGCTGGGTCAGTTGGCATTTCTGTGTGGAGTTTGCATGTTCTCCCCGTGTTCACGTGGGTTTCCTCCGGGTGCTCCGGTTTCCCCCACAAGTCCAAAGATGTGCGGTACAGGTAAAATTGGGTGAGCTAAATTGTCCGTAGTGTATGTGTGTGAATGTATGGATGTTTCCCAGAGATGGGTTGCAGCTGGAAGGGCATCCGCTGCGTAAAACAAATGCTGGATAAGTTGGCGGTTCATTCCGCTGTGGCGACCCCAGATTAATAAAGTGACTATGCCAAAAAGAAAATGAATGAATGAATGAATATTACAACTCAATTCTGGGTGTAACAGGGACCAGTGTTGGAGGTAATGAATATTATTACTTTTCTAAATAAGGATTAAAAGTAACAAAAAATAAATTAAAAATTTAATTAAAAATTCATTCATATTTGAGTTCCATTTAGTTTAATCAATGATCTTTTAATAAATAAATTGCTGAATTAAACTTAAATTAGTCACAATGAATTACGCAGTCAACGAGAGAATGTGTTACATTGAACACATTGAAGAACAGGAACAGGGCATTGTCTCAAAGCACAGTGAATTTATTTAAAGAGCCCATATGGTGGGTTGAGAACGGTTAAATTTCACTTTTTGAAGTCCCAAACAACAGGATGATATGTATGCAAGGTTAAAAAACACTTTCGATGTCTTATAATATCTATTTATTTTTACCTCATTTTCCCACCGACTCCCATATGAATCGTCTGAGCGAGTCTTTTTCCCCAAGCACCTCCTTTCCGTGACGCTACCACGTCACGTCCGTGTCAGCACTCAGCAGCCCGATGCCAGAACATATTGAAAACAAATCACTGCTTTTGTACAACAGCGTATTGCTATATTCTTCATCATAACAACAAACATTCAGTAATAACACTTCATGGACTATTGTAAGCCAACAAATAGTTACATTCGGCAGTAAGCTAAATGGCTACCGCTACATGCTGCACGGAGCAAACACAATACAGACAACTACATCCATATTTACCTTGTTACGGTCAACAAGACTGGAAGAACACGCAGGTCCAAATAAACTGGGTGTTGATCCATTCTTTAACAACAACCGTGCAACAAATCCCGCGTCGTAAGCTGGTAGATTTGTGTAGCTCTCTTCAGAGAGATGACGTGAACACAGCACCGTGTTGGGGATGTAATTCTCAGGTATTATACCAAAAATAAACCTCAACCACTCCAGGTAGGGAAAAGAGATTTCCAGGTAGGGAAAATAACACAGCTTTTCCCTCGCACTTCAGAGCACAGCGTCTGCGGGTCATGATTTAACCGGAATGCCGATGAGTTTAGAAAAGTTAGCAACAGGTTCATGTTTTCCGGATCAATAACTCATGACCGAAACATTGTTCCTACACAAATAGCACCTCTTTTCAACCGTCGCAATGTATACAATCACCTACAACCTTATTTTCCTAAAAATGAGCTTTGCCTACGCGCTGGACGCATCATATTAATCTGTGCAGGCGGCAGAGAGACCGGTCCTTAGGGACCGTCTACAAAGAGCAAAACGCGAAAAACAAAAGCTGTCAATAACTTCTCTCTAAATCTTTATACTGCCATCAAACAGTATAAAGATTTACTTAGATATTACTCAGATCACACGTCACTGCTGTCTCGCTGGTTATGCGGTTATTCTAGCCGGTTATGCTACAACACTTACTGCGATACAGTGCTTGTTGTCTTCCACTTTTCCTTCCTGTCTGTGGGCGGGGCCGGGCAGTTCAAATTTTACCGGGGTCTGCGCGCGCAACTATTATGTTTCGCGTTGACGTCAAGCCGAAACGGCTAAAGACTCGTTCTAATAACGATTCATTTAAACAACTATGAGTCGACTCTTTTATAGATGAATCAATCGTTTTAAACACTTTGCACTTTCAGATTTAAGCCTTAGCTGGACATTTCACTTTACTTAGAGCTGTGTAACACACTGCATCGAAGGTCATTTTCAAAAATCCATAATATGGGCTCTTTAACACAAATAGCACAAAAACAGCAAACACGTTGCTTTAAACCTTCAATAATCTGTATATACGGCATGTAAGACTCTGGGATCAGGAAGTTCTCACATATCATTATCCTAAAATATTTTTAATGTGTTCTTTTAAGGGTAAATAAAGGTTAAATAGTGTGGTGTTAATTGCTGAACCGCCAAAAAAAAAAGTTCTGAAAGAGACAAGGTAATAAAATGTAATGTGAAAGTAAGAGTTGAGTGGACTTCATTGGTATAAGTAGGTAGAGTCATTTTTAGAAGTTTGGCATTTGATACAAACAATTAAATCACATATATACATACCCACATACAAAAGTATCTTATGAGATATTACAATTTATTTAGAGCGACAATAGATGATGGGACAAAGCTATTCCTGTAACTTTGTTGCTGCGTCCCAAATCGCATACTTATGCACTATTCTACGCCATTTTGAAGTATAAATAGTGTAAGTAGTGCGTTCACACTGAAAACTCTACAAATAATAAGCGCACTTTAAATACCCGGATGATGCACTCATTCCACCGGTAATATGAAGTGTAATGATGGACACTTCACGCACTCAACAACCGCAGCTTTGCGCACGTAGCGGAAGGGGCGGAGCTATCAGGCACACATGTTGGATAACTTTTAACGGTTTGAACTTCAGCTCAGTAAAAAAGCCATTAGTGCTCCATTTGGGACAACACTACATACATATACTATGCTGTTGAGTGTGTAAGTGCATAAGTACATAGTGCATAAGTGTATAGTGTATAGTGTGTCGTTTGGGACGCAGCTTTTGTCCTACTAAAGTTAGTTAGTTTGTTAGTTGGTTAGTTTCCTTTATTTTGTCACTCAAAACATCACAATAAATTGTAATGCAGAACAAAATTAAGTTGCATCAGACCCAACAAGAACATCTGGAACCTTCTACTCCTCAGTCAGAGGATGAGGGCCAAAGGTACTACTGTTCTGGGCGATCTGTAAAAGCTGCCTACTATACAGGGATTCAATACTCAGCTGTGATTCACCAATCAACCTAAACCACTTAATAACCTGGCTCAGTCTATTCCTGTTCATAAGGGACAGACTTCCAAACCATGCCATCAGAGCGAAGGATAGAATAGACTCAATTAAAGCACGATAAGAATAAAAAAATAAAAAGGGACTAAGCATATTGGAGCCAATGTGAAAACGTGATAGTTTCCCGAGACAAAATAAGTGCTGATGCACCTTCCTGCACACAGCATCACAGTTTGCCTCAAAGGTTAAAAAAAACGGTCAATAATGGTATGCAAATATTTGTATTTCTCCGCACACTCTACTTTTTGACCCCTGATATTAGTCACCTCAGCTGCTGTATGATCCCTCTAAACCAGAGATGCCCAAAGTAGGGCCCGCGGGCCAAAGTAGGTAAGCCCATAGTAACCAATAATTTGGCCTACCACCCCACTTGAGAAGGGATTTAGAATGAAGTTTGCTGCAAATACCGTCGTCATTTGTAATTTAACATAACCTTTTGTTTAATTGTTGAGCTACAAAAAAAAAAATCAATTGTTTCAATTTTATGTTGTGCATGAATCAGATTTTTTAAAAATGTAAATACTATCACTAGAAGATTGAGGACGATACACTAGACATCATAGAGCAAATCAAGGTAAAGGCAGCTTGACTCATTGAACAACATTGTGTTATGTGTTTATGTTTTTATCGTAAGAAGTTTATAACAATATATACATTAAAAATATATAATTAATAATATGATTAAAGTAATTTTTTCAGTTTATTTTTCAACATTAGTAAATTAGGTTGGTTTTTGGCCCTTCGTAAGGAAGTTTGGGCACCCCTGCTCTAAACTCAATAATCATGTCCTTAGTTTTTGTTGCATTAAGTTTTAGATTTGCCTCCTCACACCGCTAAATAAAAGATACACTCGTAACTCAAAATGTAAAAAAATAACAAAATAATGCAACTAGTTAATTTTTGGGGAGTTACTCGATATTGTTACTCGTTACTTTCAAAAGTAACTTTCCCCAACACTGATAGGGACTAACCCAAATACTCCACAAATA
>CAIGQQ010027614.1:1694661-1718913 GCA_903798035.1 Danio albolineatus
AGTGTTTATAGACAGACCTTAATCAGAATGATTAGAACTGTTACTGAGTTTACAGCACGCCTGCATCACTACAGTATTATAGACTGAAAGATCCACTGTAAATGCTGCTCTCTGAGTGGAAACATGTAAACACCGCCGCATTTTGTGACAGGATAGTATACACATAAATGGCTTTCTGACGCTACCTACCGAGAGCAAAAAAGTTACAGAGAAATGCGGAGGGGTTTTTATTTCTCTCATACGCCGCGCAGTATCAAACACTCCTTCAAAAACGCTCTCTTAGCAGTTTCTCGCATCTCGTTTGTCACAGGGGACATGCAGGAAATGTTCCTGGATTAAAGAGAAAGTGCCGTTAAAGTCGACAAATTAATAATTTGGCAAATAATTTGATTACTGACATCCATGTAAACACAGTCACTGTCTTTCTCCTCTGCATATGTGTTTGTTGTTCCTCTGTGAAAATCAGCACGTGCATAAATGGAAACTCCCATTTTTATGCAAAACCTTCCCTCTTTCCCTCCCCCGACACTCCCACCTAAACAGAGCTGGACACACCTACTTTCCTGAGCTTTCCAAACTAGAGGTGTGAAAACACCCTGCTGAGACCGGGGGGGTTTCGTGGCCCTTTAATACATTAATTAATAAACAATCATGTACTAACAAGTATGTTGCCTTTATTCACACATGAACTCTTGTGACTCATGTTGAAGTTAAAGTTAGTTCATGATTAGTGCATGTATTAACTCTTCATTATATAATAATAATGTTTAGTTTACATATTAATACATCATTATTCATGTACTGTTATTGTAAAGTGTTACTGTTACTTTAAATGTGGGTCAAAATAGTCCAAACTTACGTGGCCCACATATCAACTTTTAACATCTGGCCCAAATATTACAGTAACACTTTATAATAACTACACGCTATGAATCATCTATTAAGCATTAGCAAATAGTGAATTCATTATTTGTTAAGCATTAACTCTGCATTAACAAACGTTAGTAAGCAGTTTATACCTGCAGCTACAAATGCTCTATTCTTGACTAATAAGTACATTTATAATGTGCTTATTAATTGTACTTTCATAATTTGTTACTGATTAATTTTTCATGACTGCATTAAGTATCGCATTATTTACAAACCATTTGTATTTAAGAGTAGTTGGTGGTTTTTAAGATCATTCAGAATGAGTTAGTAAACGATTAATAAACTATTAAAATCAACATTTATATATTGTATTATTCAGGCATATAGTAATGGTTACTATGTATGTTAATAAATGCTTTATTAACTCAACTTCATCCAGTTGTGACCTAATCTAAAGTGAGGACTATTCATGCTTTATAAATCCCTTATAAATGATTATTAAAGGCTTAATATCAACTGAACAATACATCTTTGCAATCCTGTCTAAATAATACAATTACTGTAAAGTTTAAACATTGCTGAATAACAGGAGTGTCAAAATACAGCATACAATTGGATTTAAAAAAAACAATATAATTTAACAATATATTATGATACATCATTTTAAAGTTATTTAACGATATTTAAACTTTAGTCATTTTATTTTAGATAAGGTTGCAAAGATTTTTTCGTTTTTCGTAAAGTTTCGTTTGTGTACAGTTGAAGTGAGAATTATTAGCCCCCCTTTGATTTTTTTTTTTTTTTAATATTTCCCAATATATTATATATATCCCAAAATATTTTTTTTTCTTCTGGAGAAAGTAATAATTCTGACTTCAACTGTATATTCAAATAGAAATGAATAAAGTCATCTATGTTCTGCTTTTCCTGTTTAGAATAAAACTGAGCCTTTAATAATAATTTATAAGGGATTTATAAAGCATGTATAGTCCTCACTTCAGATTAGGTCACAAAACTGGATGAAGTTGAGTTAATAAAGCATTTATTAACATACAAATTAACTATTAATATATCCCTAAATAATGCAATATATAAATGATGATTTGAAGTTTATTAATCGTTTACTAACTCATTATGGATGATCGTTAAACCACCAACTATTCTTAAATAACTAGTTTGTAAATAATGCGATACTTAATTTAGTAATGAAAAATAAACCCCTAACAAAGTATGAAAACACAATTATTAAGCACATTATAAACGTTCTTATTAGTCAAGAATAGAGCATTTGTAGCTGCAGGTATAAACTGCTTACTAACGTTTATTAATGCAGAGTTAATGATTAACAAATAATGAATTCACTATTTACTAATGCTTAATAGATGATTCATAGCGTGTAGTTATCATAAAGTGCTACCAATATTACAATTGACATCTGGCCCATGTCTTGTGTGCCACCTTAGAGACGGTGCCACCTCTGCCAAACCCAGCCCACGTGCTGTATGTCAGTGCCTGATGATTACCTGCTGTGTCAGCTTTGTCAAATCTGGTCCAGAATAATTTGATATCTGAGTAAATTCTTATAGTATTTTTCCATGCAGGTTGAAAGGTTCCTCATTAGAGGTTCTTTATGAAACAAAGACGCCACAATAAAGGAGCTCTTATTTTTTTAAGAGTGTGTGTTAGGACTTGAGTGAAATCTCTCTCTCATATTCAAAGGTCTGCAGAACTGAAGACTCGGGACGGCCAGGGAAATCACAGATATCCTGAACTACTCAGACGTGCACACATTCCGTCCTGATGGGGCTTTGTGCCCTTCATAAAATATACAGTCTAACAATCAGAGTGATTTAATGCCCCCAGGAAGGACATTATTATAGAGCAGACAAAATCAATACAACTGAAACTCCGCTTATTTTTTCCCCTCTTTTCCTCCATTTTACATGCTCGACTGTAAGGATTTTCCCAGCATACTGTTCACTGAGAAAGATAGGGCTGCACAATATATAGTTTTAGCATTGATATTGCAACGTGTGTGTCCGCGATAGTCACATCGTAGAATATGTAATGCTGAGATGCTGGATTATAGTTGATCAACAATTAAGAATTCATGAGAATAGATGGGTCATTGCAAAGAATAATCATAACCACATAGGCTCATTGTGAAAATGAAGCCCTATTTACATTTCTGGAGATCGCAAATTTTGTAGCCAGAAGTACATAGCTACAGCTGAACGCTTACCTCCATATGAACGGCTTTCCGCTGTTACCAGTTTGTCCAGTGGTTTGCCATGTACGTTGGAGGAAATGAGAGACGAAGAGGAGTTGACCACGTCGATAGGGTTTAAGTCCTGCGAAGAACAGAGCAAAAAACAGGTAAGACAAAAACAGAAACCAAAAAATAAAACAAAAAAAAGTAAATAACAGGGTGAAAATGAGATATAATCTGTAAACGTGGTGAAAAATAAGGCTAGTGCTTCTTTCTGGATTGATTTTGAAAATACTATCGGTTGGGTTTATGGAAGGCGGAGGGCACTAGTCAATGTGTTCATTTGAAAACACTCGGTTGGGTTACCGGTTGGGTTTACAGAAGGCGGTGGGCATTGGTCAGTCGTGCTTTTGAAAACACTATCGGTTGGGTTTAGAGAAGGCGATGGACATTGGTCAGTCGTGCTTTTGAATACACTATCGGTTGGGTTTAGGGAAGACGGTGGGCACTGGTAAATCGGTGCTTTGGAAAACACTATCGGTTGGGTTTAGGGAAGAGGGTGGGTGCTGGTCAATCTGTGCTTTTTAAAACACTATCGGTTGGGTTAGGGAAGGCGGAGGGTGCTGGTCAATCTGTGCTTTTGAAAATACTATCGGTTGGGTTTAGGGAAGGCGGAGGGTGCTGGTCAATCTGTGCTTTTGAAAACACTATCGATTGGGTTTAGGGAAGAGGGTGGAAACTGGTCAATCTTTTTTTTTTTAAACACTATCGGTTGGGTTAGGGAAGGCAGAGGGCGCTGGTCAATCTGTCCTTTTGAAAACACTATCGGTTGGGTTTAGGGAAGGTGGAGGGCGCTGGTCAATTTGTGCTTTTGAAAACACTATTGATTGGGTTTAGGGAAGAGGGTGGGCACTGGTCAATCTGTGCTTTTGAAAACACTATCAGTTGGGTTTAGGGAAGAGGGTGGGCACTGGTAAATCTTTTTTTTTTTTTAAACACTATCGGTTAGGTTAGGGAAGACAGAGCGCTGGTCAATCTGTGCTTTTGAAAACACTATCGGCTGGGTTTAGGGAAGGAGGTGGGCACTGGTCAATCGGTGCTTTGGAAAACACTATCGGTTGGGTTTAGGGAAGGCGGTGGGCGCTGGTCAATTGGTGCTTTTGAAAACGCTATTGGTTGGGTTTAGAGAAGGAGGTGGGCAATGATCAATCTGTGCTTTTGCAAACACTATCGGTTGGGTTTAGGAAAGGTGGTGGGCGCTGGTCAGTCGGTGCTTTTAAAAACACTATCAGTTGGATTTAGGGAAGGCGGTGGGCGCTGGTCAATTGGTGCTTTTGAAAACACTACCGGTTGGGTTTAGGGAAAGGGGTGGGTGGTGGGATTAATCCATTGGTTAGTCAGTCGACAGTGGCCTCTGGTAGATTTCTGCAAGAACAGCAGGCACAAATGACTCTGAGCTAAATTTGATATCTTAAAAAGCATGCACAGTGCCCTCTGGTGGATTTGCGAAAAAAAACTAAAAAAAAAAAAAACAAAAAAAACAAAGCTCCTGAGACGTACCAGAAATGTATATAGGGGAACGTAATCAGAATGAGCCATGGTTGTTTATTGAAGAATAATTTCACTAAATTATTAATACAATGAAGACTATTTGACTATTCAATTTCTGTACCTGAATACAGTTCGACTCTGCGGAAAACCCTAAAACAATCTTTATTTGACTTTTTTCTTTGCTCTTGTAATTATTCTAGCTTGCGGTTTGTTTATAGTTTTTTTATTTTTTATTTACATGATTCACACCTTTACAAAATCACTCCGATCAATCTAAATGAATGATTTGTTTTGTTTTTATATCACAATATATAAAAGCAAAATATTACAGTGTCAGATTTTTTCTAATACCGCACAGCCCTAGACAGAGATACCGCAGGACAGGGATCAGTCAGCAGGTTTAATCCACCAGACCACCATTAAACAAGAGCCAGGTTCACGGCACCATCATGTTCCCAAATTACCAAATGTCACTTTTAATTAAGAGCGGCAACAGCTCATTTTAATGAAGGCTTTGACGCACTCAGCAGATTTGAGCCCATTCATTTCCTCATTGGCTTTTATGAGCCGCTGCATCGATTCTGTACAGTCAAACTTGACATGAACCCTCATATAGATCGAACCCGCATGACAGTGTTAATATACAGCAGATACTCCGAAACTGTAATTCAACACTGTTCCTTTAAAACAGTCCAGCTAAAGTCTAGTTCAAAATTGTAGCCTCTGTAAATATTAGCAGATACTTTAATATAAGGACCATTTCTCACTATTTGGCTTGTTACCACCCTAGTGTATTTATGATAATGTCTGTTTATTAGCAATTATTAAATTATTAGTACTGTAAAATGTTTATTAGTTCTTAAGTATGATCTTATTCTACATCCCTATATAAACCCAAACCCAACTATTACCTTTATAACTATTATTCAGCAATAAATAAGGAGTTTATAGAGCTAAAATCATAATTAACTGTTTATTAGTTACAAATATACTGTACAGTGCAGACACATGCAGAGGGGGGCTTTGGGTGCTTGAGCCCCTACCATTTTTTTTTCTTGGAGAGAAAGTGCCCTTTTCCCTGGGGATAAAAAAATCATTTTTAAATACTAATAATAATATAATATACGAACCAGCGTTTTGGAGAAAAAAAAAAAAAAAAAGACACATGAGAGACGAACGCCCTATTAACGATGTTATTTACATTGTTATTAGTCCTCAAAAGTAAGATGTCAACAGTGGAGTACCGTCTATCAGTGCTTATGCCAGTGCCTACATCTGGACTGCATCTGGGCCATAGCTTTACAGTCTGGCCCATACACACACTGCAGACAGAGTTACTACACAGCAAAATCCTCTGAGTAAAATTTACTCAGTTCAGAGTGTATTTGGTCCCTCTCTAAATTGAGTAAAAGTTACTCAGCAGCAGAGTTAAAGTTAATGAGACAATGAAAAAATTAAGTGATGATTGAGGACTGATGATGAACATCTGCTGTTAATAAGCATAAACGGAAGAGAAACACAAAACTACATTTACCTTCAGTAACAGCCTTAGATGAAATAAACTAAGATAAAACACACTTATTCTCTAAATATCTCAGCAGACGATCATTAAGCAACTCCACAAACAGCAGCTTTACTTATGACTAGGGCCAGACGGAATCTGCGGACATTTTTTGCAATTTCTGCAGAGTATTTTGTTAAAAATCTGCGGATTCATGCAGAATGGTTTTGGGAGTATCATAACTAAAATCTTTATATATGAAATAAAAAGTAATACCTTTTTAACATTTATTTAATGTTTACAATGCGAATCTAATTAGATCCACTTTATTTGGTAAACAAAGCAAGTCTCTCATATAAAATCTCTACTAAAACACAGAAAATAGTACTTTACAAACTGTATTGTAAATAAATCACATGAATATTTCATATTAGTCAATATTATTACTGAAATTTATTTTAAAACTGATTATATGTAAATTTACACACATTTACACAAGTAAATAAACAGAATCAATGATGGACAAAAAAATCTGCGGAATTCTGCGCGCGCAGAATGATCGACAGAACCGCTGAAGTAAATTCATCCGTCATTCCTCTATAGTGTATGGAGGTGAGTAACGGTTAAAGCCGCCTTTCCATTGCACACGACATTTGGACACGACTGTCAGAATACGCCCCCTTGTGGCAGTCGCACAGTATTTTCAGTGTTGTCGGCCACCATTGGGGGAGACGCTGATTCTCAGTGTCCGAAATAAAGGATTCTCACAGTGTCCAAAATAGGAGAGCCACAGCCTTTATTCTCCGTGTGTTAACCATGGTTGAATGAATGAATGAATGAATACTGGATCTCATAGGGCGCTAAAAATGTCTATAATAATATTTTTATTACTCATTTAGAAATTGTTTTTTTTTTTTTTTTAAATACAGACTTTTTCTGATTAAAAAAACAACAAAAAAAAACTATTTCTCATCTCGCGCGCACGGACCTGCTTGGACAACACTGAAACACATCACTTCCGGTCGGCCGGTCGCATACGGTCTAGTAGCAGGAGTTCAAATATTTCAACGGATCCGCGGCTCAAATCGGATCCGAATTTCCCGCATACGGAGGTGATCGGAACTCCACGCAGCTCCCGGACTACTCTCCATTGGAAATGAATGACTTCCGGTCTGACGCTTGTCGTTTGTCGTGTGTAGTGGAAAGGCGGCTTAACAAAAGACTACCTGAGGCTCGAATTCAACGTCAGGTATTTATCCAAAAGTTCAAAAGCAAACAGGCTATTTTGTCTTGCTAACATCCTCCTGATCAACAACCATGTAATAAGTTAGCTAAAGTTTAGCCCGGGCAATAATCACAGGCATACAGGCTATTAGCTGAGGCTAATGTAATGGAGAAATGACAGCTGGTTAGTAAAAATATTCCCCTCTCGCTTTTTGTAGTCATTTATTCAGAATTTATCATGTTAATTGAAGCTATAAAAACATGTGCATATAGGCTAGCTATAGAAGGCAGCGGCTATCACATGTGTTTGGACTGTGGGGGAAACTGGAGCACCCAGAGGAAACCCACACCAACACTGGGAGAACACACAAAACTCCACAGAGAAAAGCTAACTGGCCCAGCTGGGACTTAAACTAGTGACCTCCTTGCTGTGAGGTGACAGTGCTAACCACTGAGCCACCATGCTGCCGGTTTTAAGTAATTAAATGTAACCTAGTGTCTGTATTTATTCATATTTGACCTAAATTTTAGTGTGTGCATTTTAATCAGTTGACATTGTTTTTCCATAAACACATCAGTATTTATTCGGCACAGAGTAACATCTCGACTTGAGAGATATCACTTGAGAATATATACACAGTATACGCGGCTTAAAACTGAAGGACCTCTTCATATCTGTTCTCCAGATTTTCCATCATAAGAGTTTTGAGTTGAATGTTCATTTGAGTTTGATCTGCAGTGTTTTGAGTTGCTGACAATGTGTGTAAAAATCAGGTTCTCATTTAGGGGGTCACGGTGGAGCAGTGAGTAGCACAATCGCCTCACAGCAAGAAGGTCGCTGGTTCGAGCCTCGGATGGGTCAGTTGGCATTTCTGTGTGGAGTTTGCATGTTCTCCTCGTGGTTGCGTGGGTTTCCTCCGGGTGCTCCGGTTTCCCCCACAAGTCCAAAGACATGTGGTATAGCTGAATTGGGTAAGCTAAATTGTCCGTATTGTGAATGAGTGTGTATGGATGTTTCCCACTGATGGGTTAGAGCTGGAAGGGCATCCGCTGTGCAAAACAAATGCTGGATAAGTTGGCGGTTCATTCCGCTGTGGTGCCCACTGATTAATAAGCTGAAAAGAAAATGAATAAATGAATGAATGAATGAATACTCTCGTTTGCATCATTTATTGGCAAAAAAAATCCAGTAGTCAATATGAAATTTCATGTTTTCGGCACTTAAATATTGGGGAAAAAATAAACAATATAAAATGTCACATGTATGCATATTTTTATCTAATATTTAAGGTCTGAAAAAATGAAAACCTGATATTTACGTATTCTCCTTTTCAGCAAAAAAATAAATAAATACATTTTAAAAAATCACTTTCATTCATTCATTTTTCTTCAGCTCAGTCTCTTATTTATCAGAGGTCGTCACAGCGGAATGAACCACCAACTATTCCAGCATATGTTTTGCACAGTGGATGCCTTTTCAGCTGCAACCCAGCACTGGGAAACACCCATACACACTCATTCTCTCTCTCTCTCTCTCTCTCTCTCTCTCACACACACACACACACTCATACATTCATTCATTCATTCATTCATTTTCTTTTCGGCTTAGTCCCTTTATTAATCTGGGGTCGCCACAGCGTAATGAACCGCCAACTTATCCAGCATTTTGTTTCACGCAGCGGATGCTCTTCCAGCTGCAACCCATGTCTGGGAAACATCCATACACACTCATTCACACTTATACACTATGGACAATTTAGCCCACCCAATTCACCTGTACCACATGTCTTTGGACTTGTGGGGGAAACCGGAGCACCCCGAGGGAAACCCACGCTACCACGAGGAGAACATGCAAACTCCACACAGAAATGTCAACTGACCCAGCAGAGGCTCGAACCAGTGACCTTCTTGCTGTGAGGCGAACGTGCTACTCACTACGCCACCGTGGCACCACACTCATACATTACAGCCAATTTAGTTCATCCAATTCACCTACTGTATAGCGCATGTGTTTGGACTGTGGGGGAAACCAAGGCACCCAGAGGAAACCCACAAACAAACTCAACACAGAAAAGCCAACCCGCACAGTTTGTACTTGAAAAAGTGACGCTGTGAGGCGACAGTGCCAACCACTGAAACACTGTGCCTCCCAAAAACATTATCTAAATAATAAAGTATTACAGTAAATTAAGTTTAACAATAAAACACAGCGGGCGCCACGGTGGCCTAGTGGTTAGCACGTTCGCCTCACAGCAAGAAGGTCGCTGGTTCGAGCCCCGGCTGGGTCAGTTGGCATTTCTGTGTGGAGTTTGCATGTTCTCCCCATGGTTGCGTGGGTTTCCTCCAGGTGCTCCGGTTTCCCCCACAAGTCCAAAGACATGTGGCATAGGTGAATTGGGTTGGCTAAATTGTCCATAGTGTATGAGTGTGAATGTGTGTGTGGATGTTTCCCAGGGATGGGTTGCGGCTGGAAGGGCATCCGCTGCGTAAAAATATGCTGGATAAGTTGGCGGTTGATTCCGCTGTGGCGACCCCGGATTAATAAAGGGACTAAGCCGACAAGAAAATGAATGAATGAATGAATGAATAAAACACAGCTGGATATTTTACTCAAACATACATAATAATGCACAATTCTGAGAACTGATTATAACTGTTTTTCCAGAGCTGTACATTAAATACAGCAAGTAAAAGCAGAAAAACAATTATGATTTATATAACAGAGGGAAGAACTGCAATTGTCGCTTTGGACATCAGCGTGTGCTTAATGACTAAATATAATTAAGAGATCAAGCCAGTTGTGAGAAAAAATAAATAAATAAGTTTGCAATAAAAAGTTCAAGCATAAAGTCTTTAAACTTTTACATAAGACAGGTTTAATTCAGTACATACACTGTTATCTAACTTACAGTGAAAAGCTTGCTTATAAAAAGCATCAAAATTAATAAAACATTGATACAGTTAATATTAGTTCATTTTCATTCAGCTTAGTCCTTTTATTCATCAGGGATCACCACAGGGGAATGAACCACCTACTATTCCAGCATATGTTTTACGCAGCAGATGCCCTTCCAGCTGCAACCCAGTACTAGAAAACACTCATAAACACTCATTCACACACACACTCATACACTACAGCCAATTTAGTTCATCCAATTCACCTATAGCACGTGTTTGGACTGTGGGGGAAACCGGAGCACCCGGAGGAAATCAACACCAACATGGGCAGAACATGCACACTCCACACAGAAATGCCAGCTGGCCCAGCCGGGACTCAAACCAGTGACCTTCTTGCTGTGAGGTGACAGTACTAACAACTGAGCAGATACGATTAACATGCATAATAACAAATTTGTATTATAATGTCTCACTTGTACATTAATTAAATAATAGACAAGAATTAACAGCGAGCAATCCATTTGTATAACATGAATTTGTCTTTGTTAATTAATAAAGAAACATGTTCATCCGAGTTCCCAGTGCATTCATTAATCAGTCATCATACGACGCCTGATCTTCAAATGCATTCGCAAATGTCGAGATTAACATTCGATTGGATGCTGCTGAAGTACTGCTCATCATGTTAATTAATAAAAGAAGCTACATTAAATCGTATTGTAAAGTGTAACAGACATCAATAATGAATATTAATCATAAAGTAGTGATTAGGTAAAAAATAAGTTTGGAAAAAGAGCATTGCAAAGACTCTATGCCAGGGATGTCCAAACTCGGTCCTGGAGGGCCGGTGTCCTGCACGGTTTAGCTCCATCTTCCTTTAACACACCTGCCTGAAAGTTGCTAGTACACTTATGGTGCTTTCACACTTGGTTCAATTGCCTGGACCGTACCAAAGTTCGATTGTCTCCCCTTGCCTCCTTCTCAGTTGGTTTGTGTTCACACTGTCGTTTATCCTTCTGAACCCCGGTACGCTTGTGTCATCAAGCCGCTGTTTTGTTTACAGCTGTTGCCAGGTGACGGACACGAAAGCAAAGCGCCAAAATGGAAATACATCCACACATCGCTGTCATTTCGCTTTTACTGAACCTTTTTGTTTTGGACATACAGAAAGCGACTCGCGTCTATCTGCCGCAAACATAACATAAACGTTCAGAACATCACATGATGTCTGCAGAAGCTGTTTTTAGAGGAGACGAGCAGACATTATTACTGTTTGTACTGGGTGAGTCCCGCTTGTCATCAAGGTAGGTGACGTACACAGACACACACACACAAATGAACATTATTGATGTTCATTATTGAACTCAAACATTAATAACTAAACTGACATTTTCAATTTACTATAACCTTCTATGTGAAGCTGCTTTGACACAATCTACATTGTAAAAGCGCTATACAAATAAAGGTGAATTGAATTGAATTATAAAAACTATAGTTTATTGTTCAGTTGGCGGTTCACTTCCGGCTTTTGGTACGATTGCATTCATACTACAAGTGAACCGTCAAGCCTGACCCCTTCTGTGTTTACAAACACAAGCGCAGCCATTTAGAGCTTATTTCTGGTTAATGATGTCAGAATTTAGCGGGATTTTGGAATGGATGTGTGAATGCTCTTTTAATTTACCGGTAAAGTCGTTCCAGGTAATTTTCCGGATATTTACCAGTATCACTGTGTAAAAGGGGCTTATATATTGTGGTAATTATATAGTTGCTATAGTAACGCAACAACTAGCAATCTAAGCAAAAGACCCAATGCTGTAGTTTTATACAACTAAAGGCCATAGTATACTACAACACACCATAGTTTACTTTAGCACATTTTAAATATACATTGCTTCTTATCTCATTTTACACTTGAACAATCAAATGAACGCTGAAGTCTATTTAACTGATTATATTTTAATTACATTGCAACATCGATGCTGTAAAAGGGACCATACACTCTAAAAAAAAAGGTTCTTCAGTGGTTCTCCAGTAGTTCTTTACAGTATTTGAGGTGCTATTTAGCACTTTTACTGTGTAAAGAACTTTTAAAGCACCATGAAGGTTCTTCAGTGGTTCTTTAAGGTGGTCAGGGTAAAGAACATTTAAAGCAACATAAAGGTTTTTCAGTGTTTTTTTGGGAGGTTTAAAGTGCTATACAGCACCACTAATACTGGTAAGCACTTGTTCTTTTAGCTAATTCTTATAACTCTTATGCCGGTTTTATTTGCGGAAAGGGTAAAGTAACATTATGAGCACCTTAAAATATAGGTGCTATATAGCACCATTTGACAAAAGTACTATATAGCACCTATTTTTTAAGGTGCTGTATAGCACCAAAAAACCAGTTTTGGTGCTATTTAGCACCTTTTTTTTTTAGAGTGTATAAAATGGAAAAAAAAGTCACATTAACCGTTCACCAGAGGTTTATTAGTATGGGAAGACAGACTAGCTGTGCATATACCCTATATCATGGTTATAGTTATCATCCCTAGTTATTTTAGAGCCTCAATCACAGCCTTTTATATTAACACAAATGCATGAGTCCTTCAAACACCCAACATCAGAATAAAGCCACCTGTTTTAGTAGTTGCGTTTAGTTAAGGCAAAATAACAAATGCGTCCCTTCTGAAAATCCAAATAACACCTCAAGTTACAAAGCCTGCCGCTTGTCAGGAAAAGCCACTTCATTTTTAAAACAATCGAGCTGCTGTCACAGGGCTGAGAGTCAGTGGCGCTGCTGCGTTTAGTTTGTTACAGTGCTGATATGCAGCCTGACAAACTGATAACAATGTTCCAGCACTGATCCTACATCAGCCTAAATCACTTTCACTGCCAGATAAATGTGTACTGGACACAGCAGTGTGAGCGCAGCTTATTTTTATTTCTCTATTACACGAGCACACGCACACACATGCACACAGCCTTGTTCTTATATCCTGACGGGGACTCTCATAGACATGATGTTTCTATCATTCAAACCACATTTTATCTCCCCCTACCACTAAACACAACCCTCACATGAATCAATCTGCATTTTACATATAAAAATATTTCATTCTGTGATTAATATGCATGTTTACCCTCAATTTTGGTCCCCATAATGGCAAAAGTCCCCATGAGTCTGTATGCATTCAGGTTTAAGCAGGGCTGGATTAAGGACACATTGGGCCCTGGGGCTATAGCAAAACCAAGCGCTCCCTTTTATTTTTTACAATAATTATTAATATTATTAATAATAATAAAATAATAATTTATACATATATATTTATTCATTCATTCATTTTCTTTTCGGCTTTATCAATTAGTCCTTCAAACTCATTCATAAAGGCTTTATCTTTATCAGCTTTATCTTTTTCAATCTTGGGTCACCACAGCGAAATGAACCGCTAGTTGGTTAGTTTCTATAGTTATTATTAGTATTATTAATAATTTACTAATTAATATTATTATCTAATTGTTTTAGTTTTTTTTTTCATTTGATTTATATTTGATTATTATAAATTTTCTTTTCTATTTTGATTATAATAGGCCTGCAAGCACGCTGGACAATATTAAGTAATGACATAATATGAACTTAATAATATGAAGTACAAACAATTTGCAAAAATAAGCAAAACAAAAAAAAAAATTTTACAATACTTCCTTTAGAGCTTTATAATAAAAACCATAAATCCATAATGATAGAATATCTTTAAAATAAATGCTTCTAATATCTGAAATACTGTGGTCTTCTGAGTTACAGAAGGCAGCATCCTTATTTTATTTTATTTATTTATAGATATCGTCACCTTAATTATAGGGTTCTATCTGACATTTGTCAAAATTGAGTTATTGGTATATTCTTATTAATTAACAGCTTATTTACATTATGGGATGTTTTTTTTATAAGTTGTTTACATTTTAAGACTTAAAAAAAAACAAAACAAACACACGTACTGTTGTCTATGGAACGCAAAAACTTTGAAGCTCAATATTTCAACATCATTCAGAACACAGATTGAACTTTATAAATCCAAGGTGACGATATATTGTCTGATGAAAGCCAGCACCAGTATTTCATTGCTTCATATTATTTCTGTCATTTTCATAAAAGGGGCAAAGTAAACAATCATAAAAAGAAAGTTTGCTTTATAACTAGTTCAGTTACACTCTGTTATGCATTACAGTGTCCATTTACTTGAGATACTCAACAGACATATTGGTAACTGCATTTGCAGGCTGTTTGATTGGTCTCGGTTATATTGTGTGATGTAAGGACTGTGCAGGCGCGCGCCGTTTTCTTGAGTCCAGCTGAAACTGTTGCGCGGCCGAGACTGCGCTTCAGTTATTCACCATGATTCTGCCTCTCCCAGTTTCTGTTACATGTACAAGTTAATCAATGATGAAGAGTGTTTGAATTTAATTTTTTGTTCTACGATGAGCTTGGTATAGCCTACCTTTGACTGGACGGTTCTCGCGGTAATGCCAAAATGAGGGACCTTATGGGTGACTAAAACGGGCTATTCAATATTTTGATTGGACTACAGCCACTCCGAGCCCCAGTTTAGCACCGACGTCACTGTTTTTGAACAACAGCGAACCGAAAGGAATACTTCACATTATCGACGAGAGAAAGCATAACGCAAAGGAGGCGTTTCCCACATCACAGCGCAAATTAATTTTTCGGCCAATCAAGGGCCACATTCTTCCATGGGCTCTGGGGCTTCAGCTCCACCTAGCCCATATGTTAATCCGGCCCTGGGTTTAAATCCCCACCAGGAAATATAAACAAGTACACACACACACATACACCACGCAAACAAATAACAAGTTTGTTTTTGTGAATTGTGGAGACATCCCATAGGTTTTCTATTGTTTTTATGCTATACAGTACAAACTGTATTTTCCATAGCACATCTACAACTCTACACCTAACCCAACCTTATCTTACTAGAAACTGTTTCCGCCTTTAATTTCTGGAAGCAGAAACCTCATACTGTATGATTTATAAAGCTTTTTAAGAAACGGGCGCATCAGCAATGTCCTCATAATTCACCATCCCCTCTAATACCTGTGTAAAACCCATGATATCATACAAATGTGTGTCCTGACACACACATGCACACACACAGAGGCTATATAAAACTCTGAAGGGCACTTGTTCCTCATTGTGTTAATTCATTCTCTCCTCGCAGGCTCTCGGCTCATTAAAAATTGAAATACACACAACTTGTAAAGAAAAGCCCCTGCCTGAAAACTGAATTGGACACCTCCAGTCCTTTTAATACAAGCCCGATGAGTAACGACACAGACGTGGTTAATTTAGCGTCACACTGCTAGATAGGCTTGTTTACGAGCCTCATTGAGAGAGAGAGAGAGAGAGAGAGAGAGAGCGAGACCCTTTTGTGGTCGGGATGGAGAAAAAAAAAAACCCTGCGTAAACATTTTCATCAGCACCCACATACGAGCGGCACGAAACCACAGGATAGTTTTCCCTGCTCCAGCGAGAACGAGGAGGAATTTGTGATGAATATTACTATGCTAATGCACCTAATCTTTATGGACTTTTTATTAAGCTGTAACTCTTGGGCCTCGATACATGTTTAATGCCCATATATATATACAGACCACTAGAGACTGGCAGTTTACGCTGAAAACAAATACAGCACGCTGATTAAAGGTAGAATTGGAGTGTATTTCTTATAACTGGTTTCAAAAATATACTATTCGGTGCTTCGTAATGTTTATGTAGAACAGGGATGCCCAAGTTTTGTCTTATGAAGGGCCAAAAACCAAACTTGATTGATGGCCATGGGCCGAAGGTAAATATATCCAGCTGTATTACAATGTGGAAAATTGATTATTTAATGATTAGAATATCAAAATCAACTGTAGGAGGTAGATCTCCGAGGAGCAGTCAGTTTAAAACTAGATTAAAGACACATCTCTCTGCATTAGCATACACATAAAACACAAATGCTCTTGAAATCCAAATCCTCTAAAGGATTGTTAGTCTGCATTATCTAGGGCAACCGAAGCCGGGAACACTTCCCAAAAGACATTATAATTTGAATGGCATCTGTGCTTATGTTAGTCTATTTTTTATTATTCCCGAGGTTTCCATAATCCTGGACCAGGCCGTACCCTGAGCAGCTGCTGTGGTGGTCATGGAGGAGTGGAGAGCATGAGAGCTGTAAGACCTCAGTGACAGACAAGTCCTAGCATTGTTTCTGAAGGGCCAGCCTGTTCACCAGCCGGTGATCCCACCTGCATGGTCGTGCCTGACTGAGTCTGGTTTCTCTCGAGGTTTTTTAATTCTTCACTTTTGCCAATTGGTGAAGTTTGTTCCTCGCCGCTGTCGCCACTAACTTACATGGTTCAGGACTTGTAGGGCTGCACATCGATGGATTAATCTTCAGTGTTTGGACTCTCAGCAGTGAATATTAAACCACACTGAACTGAACTTTAATTAACTCAACTCTGAAAACTGGACTGACACTGTTTCAATTTTTTATAATGCATGTGAAGCTGCTTTGACACAATCTACATTGTAAAAAAGCGCTATACAAATAAAGATGAATTGAATTGAATATAATATTCTCCTCATTTCCAAATAAATAGAAAACATTACTTTAACCATATTAACTAATGCATTATATATGTATGTTTTACAATCTATCAGAATGAAAAGGGAGTTTAATGCTGAATACACCAGACAAGCTCCACCTGCCTTTGCCTTGATTTGTTAAGCAACAATATGTCATGTCATTTTCTTCCACTTATCCAGGGCCGTGTCGCAGGGACAGCAGTCTTAGGAGAGAACTCCAGACTTCCCTCTCCCCAGACACTTCCTCCGGGGGGGATCCCGAGGTGTTCCCAGGCCAGCTGAGAGACATAGTCCCTTCAGTGTGTCCTGGGTCTTCACCAAGGCCTCCTCCCAGCGGGACATGCCTGGAAGATCTCCTTAGACAGGCGTCCAGGAGGCATCTGAAGCAGATGCCCGAGCCACCTCAGCTGACTTCTCAATGTGGAGGAGCAGCAGCTCCGAGCACCTCCTGGGAGACAGAGCTCCTCACCCTATCTATAAGGGTGCGCCCTGCCACCCTGCGAAGGAAACTTATTTTGGATACTCGCTTGTATCCAAGACCTTGTCGTTTCTGTCATGACCCAAAGCTCATGACCATAGGTGAGAGTTGGAACGTAGATTGATCTGTAAATCGAGAGCTTTGACTTTTGACTCAGCTCCTTCTTTACCACAACGTGCCGGTAAATTGACTACATTAATGCTGCCGCTGCACCAATCCGCCTGTCAATCTCATGTTCCATCCTTCTCTGAATACTGAACAAAAGCCCAAGATACTTGAACTCCTCCACCCGGGGACAGGACTTTCCTCCAACCTGGAGATGGCAAACCACCTTTTTCCGATGGAGCACCATGGCCTCAGACTTGAAGGTGCTGATTCTCATCCCAATTATAATGTTCATTTTTTCTAAAAACTCATTTGCAACATTTTATTGTCACATTTGCTTTTTTTGTAGCTTAACAATAAAACAAACTACTAAATTACAAATGACAATAGCCCTTTTCCCACATACAGACCAAATGTCAGCAATTTTCCGAAAAGGGATCATGTGTGAACAGGCCCTTTTAGAAAATACCAGCCTGATCTCACGAGAAAACGTAAGCATTCTACGTTTTGCCAGTTTAGTGGCTAGTTCAGTCGTACGAAAATGTACGATTTAAAAAAGGTGGCGTGGCACCCAACCCCACCCCACCCCTAAACCCAACCGCCATTGGTTGATAAGCAAATCATACTAAATTGTACGAATTAGATCGTACTAATACATACGAATTAGCCACTAAATAAAAAGTTACGAATTGCCGTGAGATATCAAAATACCGGTAAATTCGTTCCGACAATTTTGAAGTTGTAACATTACCGGTAATATGCCAGAATGCTGCACTGCTTTGTTTGAACGCAAAAGGAAAATTGCCAGAAAGAGACGTGAGAGGTCTACTCTAGCCAATCAGAACATTAAGATGCAATTACATCCGCACTTTTTTTGAACATAAAAGCCTTGTAATATTTTTCCAGACACATTCAGCTGCTAGATGTTAGTCAGATAAAGATTTTGTGCTCCTTCTTAGTGTCAACTGTGAAAAAAACTATTAATAAAATACTTATGGTAAACTTCTGTTTGTTTACCTTCAAGCTCTGCTTCAGTTGACGCGTGTGCACTTGAAGCAGCCAGTGAGCGCCAGCACACACACACATTATGTCATCGAAGATGTTCACAATACTTCTCCATCCACAGAATTTGCAACATAGTCAAACGTGTAAACATTTAACTGCTGTTCACGCTTCTGCCTTTGGATGTCTCTGGGACAAAGCAGCTGCATGAATGCTAAGGCGTTAAATAAAAGGTGAACAATCAACAAAAACCTGACCCTTTCTAAGTTTACAAACACAAGCGCAGCCATTTAGAGCTCATTTCTAGTTAATGATGTCAGAACCGGTATTTTGGAATGGATGTGTGAATGATCTTTTCTGTAAAAATCCTGCAATGTCCTTGCCTGTGTGAACAGTGTGAAGTCGTTACTCAGTAGTCACTACTAACTACTCTTCAGCACTTTTGAAAGGGCTACTTTTTACTCATACTTTGAGTAATATTTACAACAGATACCTTTACTCTACTTGCACTACATTATCGGTCAAGTAATAGTACTAGTGTGATTTTTCAGTACTCTTTCCACAACTGCCTGTACTGTATGTACATATATCCTTAAATATTACCTATTCAGTGTTTTCAGACACACAGCACTTATGCACTTCTATTGGATTTTGCATTTGATTTCATTTTTAAGAATTATGTTCCTGTTTGAACATAGTTTGATTATCAGAATGTGTGTTTTCTGTGTATTCTGCTAATTAATCTTGATCTTCAATATTTTTTTTTTCTCCTGTGAAATCTTATAACCTTTGGAAATGCTTGATGCTAAACCTGGCCTTTTCCTTCTTTAAAATAATATACCAAAAACTAACATTCATTTACTCTCCATTGACTTAGTTCTAGATTCATTCATTCATTCATTCATTCATTCATTCATTTTCCTTCAGCTTCATCCCTTTAGACATAAGGGATCACCACAGCGGAATGAACTGCCAACTTATCCAGCATGTTTTACGCAGTGGTTGCCCTTCCAGCTGCAACCCAGTACTGGGAAACACCCAAACACAAACAAACAAACGAACACGGCAAAACAGTATGAAAACACATAAAACAAACACTAATGCGTACACGCACGCAAACAAATCCACGCGCACACACAGGCACATACAAACACACATAATGGGTTTTCATGTTTTATGAGGACTCCCCAAACTATGTTTCTGCTGTACAGTGTACGTGTTCTGTCCTTTTACTGCCATCAGACCCTCACAGAAAACATTCAGCACCTTCACTTCTTCAAAACACTTCACTCTGGGTGATTTATGAGCCGTTCTGCTCATGGGAACAACAAAACAATGTCCCCGCAATGTCAAATATTACTGTATTGCCACTGTACTTGGAGACATTTGGTCCCCACAACATGATGAAATCCAGCACGCACACACACACACACACCCATAAACACAGATACTAAATTTTGCACTCCTGTGAAATTTATCTAGTATTTCCTATTATATATTTCTTAGACACACAAACAAACGTAAATATCCATACACACTTACACAAATGTACAGATAAATCCACATGATGACACACACAAATACACAGAGACAAACAAACAGACAGAAAACAAACACATGGCAAATAGACAAACACACAGATACACACAAAGAAAAAAACAAAAACAAACAAACACACAAACGGCAAATAGACAAAAACAAACACAAACAGACAGAGAAACAAACAAACAAACAAACAAACACACAGCAAATAGACAAACACACAAGAATCACACACACACAGATGCACAGGAAACACACACACACACACGCACAAACAAACACACACAAAACCACACACACACGCCAAATAGACAAGCACACAAAATAAAAACAAACGCACAGGCAAACACACACACACACACACACAGAGACAAATGCACAATAAACACACAATTGTACAGGTAAACCCACATGAAGACGCATACAAACGCAGAGAAAATTCGCCACAGCAGAATGAACCACCAATATATATATATATATACACACACATACATATATACACACACACACTGACATTTTCGTTGACTAATTAAAACGAGACGAGAATGTGATTGAGAGACGTTTTTGGAGAATATCCATTCAGAATTAATTCTGGTTTGTGATGTGTGACGCACGCACGCACGCACGCACAAAATCAGGCAAACACACATGAACACAAAGACACACAAACACATGGAAACACATACACACAAACAAATGCACAAACATGCACAGACACACACACACACACACAAAATCAGGCAAACACACATGAACACAAACAGAGACACACAAACACATGGAAACACATACACACAAACAAATGCACAAACATGCACAGACACACACAAAATCAGGCAAACACACATGGACACAAACACAGAGACACACAAACACATGGAAACACATACGCACAAACAAATGCACAAACATGCAGACACACAATCAAACAAACACACACACACAAACTCACAATCAAACAAACACAATCCTTGTTTTTGTCAAAACAAAATGACTAGCGCATGGTTTTTAAGTCTAGATAAAACGGAGCAGAAAATATATTTTCAAAAGTTACAACTAATAACGGCGTGGAATTACCAGACCCCTTAAATCATACACTGAAGTGACAACTCTTCACCGAGAATGTTAAACGCTCACCTGAAGTATCGCATCCAGACGTTTATCATTATCTGGTAGAAACCGAGAGCGTCTACACATACAATCTTCCATACGAAAAACATCTCGATTTATTAATAATCTCTTCATGTCTGCTGTTTGAACGGACGCCAAAATGCCTGATCATCAAACAAATTGTGTAATACATGTATATAAATATCTACATATTAAATAGGCTAATCAACAGGCAGTATGCTAATCTGTTGGCCATGTGGAGAAATGCAAATCAAACAGACAGAGAAGAGTTTCATTTCACATTCGGTTATGGACTGTTATGCAGCATGTAATTTAAAATGCATTAATGGTTTCAATAGCATAGTGGAAATGACATGAATGGAGCTGCTTCTCAAATACAACAGCATATACTGTATACATACAACTGGAAAGGTTTCATAGACAGTACACGCTGCTGTTCAAATGTTTGAAGTCAGTAAGGTAAATTGTTTACATTGTTACAAAAGAGAGCTCATAATTGTTGATGCTTTTTAAAACTATTCATTAATAAAAATCCTTTACAATGCGTTTAGTTTTCTCAAAAAACTAGCATTCATTCATTTTTCTTCAGCTTAGTCCCTTTATTCATCAGGGGTCACCACAGCAGAACGAACCAATAACTATTCCGGCATATGTTTTTCCATCCAGCCGCAACCCAGTACTAGGAAACACCCATGTACACATACACACACTTGTATTCTACAGCCAGTTTAGTTTATTCAGTTTACCTATGGGCATCACAGTAGCGCGATCACCTCAGAGCAAGAAGGTCGCTGGTTCTAGTGATGGGTTGTAGCTGGAAGGGCAGCCGCTGTGTTAAAACATATGCTGGATAAGTTGGTGGTTCATTCCACTGTGGTGACCCCAGATTAATAAAGGGACTAAAGGCTAATTTATACTTCTGCATCAAGTTCACGCGTATGCTCAGGCACAGCTTACGTGTGGTCGCATACCCCTCACTGTGGCCGTCGCACCGCTTAAAAAAATGTAACCATGTAGCAATGACGTGTAGTACAAGCTCTGTGATTGGTCAGCTTGGTATCGCTGACGAGTGTGGGCGGGGGTGAGAGCCGTGTGAGCCCGATGGAGTGAATGTTTACAAGTGTGGAGTCCAGTGAAGGAGCTTATGATTAAAGTTGTTACACGTCTGCCGGCTCCCGCCTCAGAATGAATAGTTTGAGCTACTTGTATATTAAGGTAACGTTCCGAAAAAACAAAACCCCCGTGAAGAAACTCAACACAAAGGAACATGAAAACCTACTGCCAGCTAGCGTACAGAAGTATGAATGCATGGCAACGCAGGCACCGTAGGTCACGCCAATCACTCAAGGCAGAAGTATAAACCAGGCTTGAGCCGAAAAGAAAGTGAATGTATGAATGACTTCAGCTATAGACTGATTTCATGCGGCCGCCATTTTAAACAGCGAAATCGAGGCTGCGGTGGGAAGAAACCCAGAAGTATCACCTGAGTCACACAGGAATGTTTTGTACCAGGCTGTATATCTTATCAGCGAAGAGAAAGTGACACAAATGGATACTTTCACTGCCCTCCGAGTGACCCGAAGGTCCGTTCTGAATGAATAGTGAAAATAAAGAGATATCAGAACTCATTTTCAGCTAAGTTAAGGGAAATGGCACTAATTAGCTAACGTTTTCTTTCCCAAACACACGTTTTAGATGCCGTTTACCAAACTCAAGTTAATGAACTGCTTCTCTCACTATATTAGACTCGCCACAATACAAAATTTCAATACTGAAATTGAAGAAAAAAAAAAATCCATTTCCTGTTAGCATTTAAGGCACTGTTGCTGGCGTTCTTAAACACCACTGATTGGCCGTTGTGTTCACGTGCTCAACAGAAACAACTGTGATTGGCCGTGAAGGTCATCAGTTCACCGCACTTCACCGATGTTTACAGAGTGCAAACACGGACGAGCGATCAGCTTGATGAATCGACTGATCTTCGCGGCTTTAAAACGATCCACTGTCCGTGTATCTGTGTTCGCACTCGATGAAGAGCGGTTAAATGATGACCTTCACTGCCAATCACATTCATTTCTGTTGAGCTCTGGTGAAAACTATGGCAAATCAGCTGTTTAAGAACGCGGTCAGCGGCGCTTAAATGTTAGCAGTACCAGGACAACACTATTACAGACAACACAGGGGTGTGCTACAGGTGACTGTTTGATCACTCACCAGGTTACATAGGCTGAAGCAGGGAAGCCCCCACGGTGTTTACCTGCTGCCATGAACTGAAGTCGAGGAGGACACTTAAGCGTATTACTCTTTAAGTGGTTGTGATGTTGTTTGATGCCTAATATGCTTTTAATAGTTTTAATTAAACCAAACTGAATGATATTAAAGTGATGTTTACACCATTTCTGCATCTTGAACAGCTGGAGGTTTACAGTACACAGCATGTTGCTGCAATGTTTACAGTGCTGATCCTCTACTTCCGGGTTTCTTCCCACCGCAGCCTCGCTTTTGTGTTTTAAAAAAGGTGGCTGCGTGAAATAAGTGTATAGCGACCAGCTTGCTGTGAGGCCACAGTCCTAACCACTGAGCCACCGAGCCACCAGTGTACAGTAGTTACTATAAATCTGTATTAATTTATTTATCTTTTCCATTTTGCAATCCTGTTTACTGACAATGGAATTTGCACCAAGACTAAAGCCACAGCCTTTGAAATTCCCAACCAAAGACATACAGTAGCATGAGTTTCCCTCACTTTGAAATCATAATAACAGATAATGATTGTATGATGGTTTCCTCCTATCAGAGCGGATCTGTAATGTGTGCGTGTGGGGGGGTCGTGACCTGTGAGTTGAGCAGCTCTGCATTAGGAGTGTAGAGTTGGAGTCCTGATTAAAGAACAGTGCGATTATTCAACAGCAGGGTGTAATGATTCGCTCATATTTCAGCCTCTTGAAGGAATGCTAATAAACTTGAATGTTTTGAATCCTAATATTGCTCTGTGTATATTAATGCTAATGTATTCCAAGAGCTGAGCAAGGAACATGAAAATCGGGATATTTCAGGTCCTCATGCGGGTTCTCCAAGCGTAAGGGTAAAATAACACAATTTACTTTGAT
>CAIGQQ010027614.1:1745399-1778748 GCA_903798035.1 Danio albolineatus
AAGGAAAGAGAAAGAAAGAAAAGAAAAAGAAAAAAAGAAAGAAAAGAAGAGAAAGAACAAAAGGAAATAAATGGAGAGAAATAAAAGAACAAGAGAAAAAAAACGAAGAAAAGAGAGAAAAAACTAAAAGAACAAAAGAACAAGAAAAGAGAGAAGAAAAAAGAAAAGAAAAATATAGAAAGACAGAAAGAAAGAAGATAATATACAAACAAAGGGAAAGATAAAAAGGAATGAAAGAAAATGAAGAGAAAAACAGAATGAACAAAAAAGAAACAAGGGACAAAAGAAAAAGAAAAAGAAAGAAAGAAAGTAAGAGAGAAATAAAGGAAGGAAGAAAGAAAGAAAGAAAGAAAGGTAGGAGAAAGCAAAAAGAAAAGGAGGAAAAAAACAAACAAAAGAAAGAGGACAAGGAGAAAAAAGAAAAGAAAGAATAAAAGAACAAATGAAAGGAAAGAAAAAAAAGAAAGAGGAAAATAAAAAGAAAAAAGAAGGAAAGAGAGAAAGAAAAAGAAAAAATGAAGAAAGAAGAGAAAGAACAAAAGTAAAGAGAGAAATAAATGAACTAGAGACAAAACGAAGAGAAAAGAGAAAAGAAAAGAAAGAAAGAAAGAAAGAAAGAAAGAAAGAAAGAAAGAAAGAAAGAAAGAAAGAAAGAAAGAAGAGAATAAACAAACGAAGGGAAAGAAAAAAGAAAGAAACGAATGAAAGAAAATAAAGAGAAAAACAGAATGAACAAAGAAAACAAAATAAAAAGAAAGAAAGAAAGAAAGAAAGAAAGAAAGAAAGAAAGAAAGAAAGAAAGAAAGAAAGAAAGGAGACGTCGTGTTCTGGTAATAAGTCCATCATGTGGGTTTACTCTGCAGACTCGACCGTCATGTTTAGTGTCGACAGCGTCACTGTTTGCTGCAGTTTGTTTTTCAGCTGATAATGAATCAGTAGTCCAGCATGTTCTCAGAAAACAGCAGATGTCTTCAGAAACATCACACAGACAGACAGAGAACATTCAAAACATCTCAAGAGTTTAAATATAGTCTGTGTGCTGATTCTGGAGAAAACAAACTCATACCTCATATTCACTACCCGGCCACTTAATTAGGTACACCTGTCCAACTGCCCGTTAATGCAAATTTATAATCAGCCAATCACATGGCAGCACCTCGATGCATTTAGGCATGTAGGAATGATCAAGACTATCTGCTGCAGTTCAAACTGAGCATCAGAATGGCGAAGAAAGGTGATTTAAGTGACTTTAAACGTGGCATGGTTGTTGGTGCCAGACGGGCTGGTCTGAGTATTTCAGAAACTGCTGATCTACTGGGATTTTCACGCACAACCATCTCTGGGGTTTACAGAGAATGATCCGAACAAAAGGAAATATCCAGTGAGCGGCAGTTCTGTGGGCGCAGATGCCTTGTTGATGCCAGAGGTCAGAGGAGAATGGCCAGACTTTTCCAGCAGATAGAAAGGCAACAGTAACTCAAATAACCACAACCGAGGTCTGCAGAAGAGCATCTCTGAACACACAACACGGCCAACCTTGAGGCGGATGGGCTACAGCAGCAGAAGACCACACCGGGTGCCGCTCCTGTCAGCTAAGAACAGGAAACTGAGGCTACAATTCACACAGGCTCACCAACACTGGACAGTAGAAGATTGGAGAAACGTCGCCTGGTCTGAGGAGTCTCCATTTCTGCTGCCACATTCAGATGGTCGGGGCAGAATTTGCCGTCAACAACATGAAAGCATGGATTCATGCTGCCTTGTCCTAACTGGTTCAGGCTGGTGGTGGTGGTGTAATGGTGTGGGGGATGTTTTCTTGGTACACTTTGGGCCTATTAGTACCAATTGAGCATCGTGTCAACGCCACAGCCTACCTGAGTATTGTTGCTGACCATGTCCATCCCTTTATGACCACAGTGTCCCCATCTTCTGATGGCTACTTCCAGCAGGATAACGCTCCATGTCATAAAGCGCGAATCATCTCAGACTGGTTTCTTGAACATGACAATGAGTTCACTGTACTCAAATGGCCTCCACAGTCACTAGATCTCAATCCAATAGAGCACATTTGGGATGTGGTGGAACGGGAGATTCACATCATGGATGTGCAGCTGACAAATCTGCAGCAACTGTGTGATGTTATCATGTCAATGTGGAGCAAAATCTCTGAGGAAAATTTCCAGTAGCTTGTTAAACTTACGCCACGAAGGATTAAAGCAGTTCTCAAGGCATTATGGGGGTCCAAACCCAGTACCAGTAAGGTGTACCTATTTAAATGGCCGGGAAACTGCTGATTAACCTGTGGGGCTTTATTCTTTGAGGACAACTGGCAGGATGTATATTATCCATGTACATTATGTCGTAACTGGCCAATCAGAATTAAGTACTGCAGACAGCCATGTACTGTAATAATATGTTTATAGAAACTTTCCATAACCACAATGATGTTTAAACTGTATATATTATCCCCCTGGCACAACCATACCCCCAAAAACAACCCTCACAAGAAGCAATCTGCATCCTAGCAGCATCAAAATACTTTATTCTGTGTGATTTACGATCATTTTGCCTCATGGGGACCCAAAAAAGCCCCTACAAGTCAAAATTGCTGGTATTGTTATAAAAGTGCAGACATTTAGTCCCCACAATGTCAGGAATACAAGGCACATACACACACACAGAAAGTAAACACAACTAGAATATCAACTAGCACTGGTCCACCAGGATCATACTACTTATTCTTCACATCACCATGCAGTATTTCCTCTTCCTGAGAATAATATCATCTGTCTGAAAGCTGATCTGTCTGGGTGGAGCAGTTGTCGATCAGCGGTGTCGCTCTGGCTTTATGCGGCGACGGCTCATCTTTAATTCACTCACTTCAGATCATCATTATCTTGTCTGCACTGACTGATTCGGTCTCGAGCAGGAGGTTCTCTCTCAGTCGGTCTCAGCAGTGAAGTTGTACTCCGTTTGTCCAGTCCGCCTCCCTCAGCGTTGTACACTTCCTATGTGCAGAAGCGGAATGTCTGGAGGGAAAGGTCAAGCGCAGACAGTATGAGTAATGTGAGAGAAACGGGGGCTCCGGATCTGAAAATCTCCACGCTGAGGGAAAAGGTGCATTACGTGGCTTTACACTCGATGCTTTCCCCAAATATCAGAAATGCGTCATTATGGAAGGAGAGCAGCATTGTGATGAGACTGATTTAATAGATGGTAAAAATAAATACAATTAAAGTTGTTAGCACTGCTGTGAAATTTTCAAATATTGTCAACATAGGCTCATTCTGATAAACGTAGCTATATAGATTTATAGAAATCGTGAGCCACTCACTACGCCACCGTGGCACCAGAGAGATGTAGTGTTTGATATTTTAAAGTTACTAAGACAGTTAATAAGCTTTTTTATTTACATTTTCGTTGTATTTTACGATCTAATTTTATGTCTCAATTATTGTCCATAAATATTAATTGAATAATTAAATAGGCCTTAATAATTATTTACTTAAAGACATTACCAGTGAAACATGTAGAAATGTCCAACGCATGGTCTATAGAGCTCTTAAGTTGAATGCTACTTCATCAAAAGCATAAAAATAAACAGACCGACTGTACCTCAAGCAGATCACTAAAATTAAAAGCAATTTTGCGGCACTTTGGCGCTCTCCAAAAAATGTGTATAGGGGAACGTAATCAGAACGAGCCTGAGTTAAAAAAATTCCCAAGTTATGTTTAACAGATCAAGGAGGGAAAAAAATATATCAATTCACAATTTGGATTCTCCTGGAGAAAGTCTGATTTATTTTGATTTGTCTGAAATGACAAAAAATAAATATTAGTATTATTAGCTCCCTCAAGAGCAAAGCAGTCTGGTCTTATGACTTGTCCTTATTACCAAGTTAAGCTTTAAATTCCACTTTAAGAAAGAAATTAGTTAATAAATGTACTCAAAATGGTGTTGAAAAAAAGTCTCTCTCACTTAAGACAGACTATTTTTAAAAAAAACTACAGAAGGACTAATTTTGTCTTCAATTATACCAGTACTAAAGATATTAGCTTAACATTTCACTCACTTAACCGGAAATAAGAAGAACAAGATTTTGTCAAGATTGTTCTCTGGAAATCCTGCTCCAGTTAGGCCACAAACACCTTCAGGACTCCCAGAGTTCATCAAGATTGGATTCATCTTCAACGCCTCCTCCATCTCACCACAGACATGCTCAATAATGTTTACTTCTGGTGACTGGGCTGGCCAATCCTGGAGCACCTTGACCATCTTTGCTTTCAGGAGCTTTGATGTGGAGGCTGAAGTATGAGAAGGAGCGCTATCCTGCTGGAGAATCTGCCCTCTCCTGTGGTTTGTAATGTAATGGGCAGCACAAATGTCTTGATACCTCAGGCTGTTGATGTTGCAGACACTCTGCAGATCTCTCACACGCCCCCATACTGAATGTAACCCCAAACCATGATGCCTCCTTCACCAAACTTGACAGATTTCAGTGAGAATCTTGGGTCTCCAGTAGATCTTCTGCAGTATTTGTGATGATTGGGATGCAGTTCAACAGAGTCAAGAGTCAAGTTAATATCTGATGCTCTTGCAACTGGGATCGACGACAAGACTTTTGTCAGGTAGTGTAGATGTTAATCCAGGAACACGTCCTACTTGGTGAAGTCAGGTTAGGGTCTGTATTCTGCTCAATAAAAAAATAAAAAAATAAAAAAAACTACAGGAGGACTAATTTTGTCTTTAATTATAGCATTACTAAAGATATTAGCTTAACATTTCACTTACTTGACCGGAAATAATAACAAGATTTTGTCAACACCTTCAGGACTCCCAGAGTTCATCAAGATTGGATTCATCTTCAACGCCTCCACCATCTCACCACAGACATGCTCAATAATGTTCATGTCAGGTGACTGGGCTGGCCAATCCTGGAGCACCTTGACCTTCTTTGCTTTCAGGAGCTTTGATGTGGAGGCTGAAGTATGAGAAGGAGCGCTATCCTGCTGGAGAATCTGCCCTCTCCTGTGGTTTGTAATGTAATGGGCAGCACAGATGTCTTGATACCTCAGGCTGTTGATGCCAAACCATGATGTCTCCTTCACCAAACTTGACTGATTTCTGTGTGAGTCTTGGCTCCATGGGGGTTCCTTCTGCAGTATTGGTGATGATTGCGATGCAGATCAACAGATGATTCATCAGAATAATCTACCTTCTGCCACTTTTTCAAACGATCAACTAGAAGACAAGTTATTATGTGTTACTCTTACAACTGGAATCGACAACAAGACTATTGCCAGGTAATGTATATTCTTTAGCCCTAGTATGCATTCTATACATGAACCATGCCAGCAAATTTGCTAAGCAGGACAGTACTGAACACGCATGTGGCATGACAGGAGATATACTAGTGACATATATAGACTTGCAGGCATCTGACGGCCTTCAACAACACATTTGAATAATCGCTTTGAGAAACACTGGCAGGTCTCATAGTCACGTCAATTAAGATGAAATATTCTTCTGGAAGTGTTTGATAACCTGCGACTAGCTGGATGTCTGACAGCATATTTTAAACAACGGCAAGAGAATGCAAATGGGCGTAGAAAAAAAAAGCCATAGGATTTTGATATAGACCACCTTCAGGTGCGATAACAGATGTCATTAATCAAAGATTCAACGTACTGTAAAAGCGTAGGCTCGATATATGCTGGAAATATGAGGTAGTTTCTCTACATTACAGCTGCGAGCTCATTTAAACGCTTTACTGAAGGAAATTAGAGCTCGCTTGAAGAATGTCAATGTTGAGAATCCACACTTGTGTATAATAGATGACGAATGCTGCTTTATTAAATACACTCATTTAAATATGAATAATTAGAACGCAATGATCGTGTCGAAGCAGCTTTATAGAAAACATCCCCTTACACTTATTAAAATATTGATCAGCATTTATGAAAGGACAGATCATAGCATTACTAGCCTAGTTTTAAAAACATTGACACGAGATTCTCTTTTAATTCATGATTTACACAAATGAGAAATATTAAAAAGTAATATTAACCGATCAATAAATGCAAATGAAGCGTTTATTTATGTCTAGACATTCACTAATTGAACCTTACTATGAAATGTCAATATTCGTTATCAGCAAAATCTAAAATTTACAGTTTAATACTGATTAATAAATATGGATTTTAATATAATTATAATATATTAGATAATTATAATAATAATGGGTGGTGCAGTGGCTCAGTGGGTAGCGCAGTGGTCTCAGCAAGAAGGTATTTCTGTGTGGAGTTTGCATGTTCTGCCCGTGTGGGTTTCCTCCAGGTGCTTCGGTTTCCCCCACAGTACTAACACATGCTATGGGGAACTGATGAGCTAAATTGGCCGTAGTGTATGAATGTGTATTAGAATGTGTATGGTTGTTTCCCAGTACTGGGTTGCAGCTGGAAGGACATCCGCTGCGTAAAACATATGCTGGACTTGTTGGCGATTCATTCCGCTGTGGCGACCTCTGAAATGGAGACTAAGCAAAAGGAAAATGAATGAATGAATAATAATATAATTATTTAAATACATTTTAATGTACACAAAAATATACACAAACCATTTTACAGAAAATTATAATGACCACATTGAAAGTCAGGCCTGTCAGGTATTTATCAGGCACAAAAAGTGTACATTTACAGTATTAATAAAAACTCTGGTATACTTGATTATCCATACATCATCTTAAATTCATTCATTAATTTATCATAATTTATTCCTCAGAGGTGACCACAGCGGAATGAACCGCCAACCTCCAACATATGTCATGGTTTTCAGATTAAAAATAAAAATAAAATAAACATACAAATGAGCCCAAAACAATATCCATGAGGTCTAGTAAAGCGAAGCGATAATAAACTCTCCTAAAGAATTGGACATTAATAATTTTAACAATTTACAATTTTAGTGCCGCTGTGATTCCACATGCTGAGTAATGGCGTTTTTCCCACCGTGTCCGACATTAAAATCAACACGACACATCTTGCAGAAAGCGTGGGCGTCGTCAAGGTGGCTTCTAGACTAAAATCCTTCCATCCAGCTGTTGGTAAATTCATTCATTTTCTTTTCGGCTTAGTCCCTTTATTAATCCGGGGTCGCCACAGCGGAATGAACCGCTAACTTATCCAGCATTTGTTTTACGCAGCGGATGCCGTTCCAGCCACAACCCATCTCTGGGAAACACATTCATACATTCTCATTCACACACATACACTATGGACAATTTAGCCTACCCAATTCACCTGTACCGCATGTCTTTGGTCTGTGGGGGAAACCGGAGCACCCGGAGGAAACCCACGCAACCACAGGGAGAACATGCAAACTCCACACAGAAATGCCAACTGGCCCAGCCGGGGATCGAACCAGCGACCTTCTTGCTGTGAGGCGAACGTGCTACCCACTAGGCCTGTTGGTAAATGTACATGTATAATTATTTCTTTGCCGAAGCACAACCTGACTCTTTTCCTTCATCATGTGTACTACTACTGACGCAGCTGCTTGTTGCTACTGCCACCGCTCAAGTCCCGCATCTACCTCCTGCGCAGAAATCAACAGCGCATCTGAGTTGTAACGCATGTTGCCAGATTGAGGTAAAATATGTTACAAGATTTGAATATTGCGTCAATATTGCGTGAGGTAATGAACTTCATTCAAGATCTGGCAACTTGACAAACATGAACAAAAGTGTGTTTTTGAAACTGCATTGGGACGTACAAATTACAGGAGTTTCCCAGGAGAAATAACAAACCGGGAGGGTGGCGGGAGATGGATGTGAAATACGGGAGACTCCCGAGAAAAACGGGAGTGTTGGTCAGGTATGGTCAAAACTTTAAGTGTAGCAGCGTCCATACTCTAACCACTGATATTACCCACAGTGCATTGTGTGTTGGACGCGAGTTCGATTAGAACTACAAAACCGGTTGAAAAGTGTAAACAAACGACAGCGAGACCAACCGTCAAGCAGAGAGGCTCCGGTAAAGATGTTTGTGTGAGTGTTAGTTAAAATCTAGAATATTTAAACGGCGTTGTCTGTGTTTTAATTCATCTGCAACAACAATACTGAACTCATATAAAGACGGGTTTGGACATTACCGTCTGAATGCAGAACTATCCAAACACCTGAGGAGATTTCTCTGCATGAGAAACTCGTGAATGGGAGAATATCCTGCTGCTTCACCAATAAGGTAGAAATTAAATACTCTTCTCTTACACACTCAAAAGTATATACTTTTCCTTCACAAAAATAAGCACATACTCTTAGGGCGTAGTATAAGTATGCGAATTGGGACGCAGCATAAAACATTTTCCCCCTCTTAACTCTAAACTGATGTTGCTTTTTTCCTCAAATCTATAAATGTGAGACCAGTGATGACACATGTTGGTGTTTTTTACTATATAGTTTTTATTTTAAAACAAGCAATCAGCAGTGAACTCTCCAAACATTACACAACATCAACAGAAACAAAACCAATACTCTTACACTACAGTCATTCTCAGAAACAAAGATACAGGAGAAACCCCAAACCAAATCCACAGGACACTCTGACATGCAATTAAGCTGCAAACACAATTATGAATCCAAAATAATAAATCTGTCACACATCCTCCACTGATCCCAAACACACTGATTTTATAAATGCAGCAGCGAGTACAAGTGTAGAAGTCAGGCTGGAAGTGGCGTACGGATGCTTCAGTCGTCATCACACATCCATGCGTGACAGCAATGTGCATGCATGGCTGGAACGGCACTCAAGAAGCAACACTTTACCACCCACTGCTCTCGCTAACGTCAAACACATCTCCCCTATTGACCAGTCAAATCTGCATTTCTGAGGCGAGCATCATCCTGCACATTCACAATCAGGGGAGGCACAATTAAAGGGACAGTTCACACTAAAATAAACATTCACTCTCGTTTGCTCTCTTCCTCCAGTGGTTTCAAACATTTATGAGTTTTCTTCTTCGGTTGAACACTAAAGAAGATATTTTGAGGCTGAAAATGTGTAACCATTGACATGCATAGTAGGAAAACAAATGCTGTGGAAGTCAATGGTTACAGGTTTGCAGCTTTCTTCAAAATATTTTCTTTTGTGTTTAACAAACCGGTCTGGAACAAAAGTGAGAGAAATAATGACAAATTTCAGTTTTGGTTGAACTACCCCTTTGATATGAATGCACAATTAAAGGCACAGTTCACACAAAACTAAACATTTACTCACGTTTACTCTCTTCCTCAGGTGGTTTCAAACATGTATGAGTTTATTTTATCTGTTGAACACTAAAGAAGATATTTTGAAGCTGAAAATGTGTAACCATTGACTTGCATAGTATAAACAAACACTGTGGAAGTCAATGGTTACAGGTTTGCAGCTTTCTTCAAAATATCTTCTTTTGTGTTTAACAAAAGAAAGAGTGTTTGGTCTTCTTTTGTGTTTAACACACTGGTCTGGAACAACAGAGAGAAAAATAATGACAAGTTTCAGTTTTGGGTGAACTACCCCTTTAATATTAATGCACATTTAAAGGGACAGTTCACACAAAAATAAACATACACTCTCGTTTACTCTCTTCCTCAGGTGGTTTCCAAAATTTATCATTTTATTTCATCTGTTGAACACTAAAGAAGATATTTTGAGGCTGAAAACGTTTAACCACTGACTCTCATAGTAGGAAAAACACTACTGTAAGTCCATGGTTACAGGTTTGCAGCTTTCTTCAAAATATCTCCTTTTGTGTTTAACGAAATAAAGAGTGTGTTTGGTCTACTTTAGTGTTTAACAAACTGGTCTGGAGCAAAAGTGAGAAAAATAATGACAGGAATTTTTATTTTGGGTGAACTACCGCTTTAATATAAATGCACAATTAAAGGCACAGTTCACACAAAACTAAACATTCACTCAAGTTTATTCTCTCCCTCAGGTGGTTCCAAACATTTATGAGTTTATTTCATCTGTTGAACACTAAAGAAGATATTTTGAGGCTGAAAACGTGTAACCACTGACTCTCATAGTAGGAAAAAACTATTGGAAAAACACTACAGTAAGTCAATGGTTACAGGTTTACAGCTTTCTTCAAAATATCTCCTTTTGTGTTTAACAAAAGAAAGAGTGTGTTTGGTCTGATTTTGTGTTTAACAAACAGGTCTAGAACAAAAGTGAGAAAAATAATGAGAGAAATTTTAATTTTGGTGAATGCACAATTAAAGAGATTGGTTAACCAAAACTAAACATTTACTCACGTTTACTCCTGATTTCAAAACATTTATGAGTTTCTTTCTTTGGCTGAACACTAAAGATGATATTTTGAAGCTGAAAACGTGTAACCACTGACTCTCATAGTAGGAAAACAAATTTGAAAAACACTAAAGTAAGTGGTTACAGGTTTGCAGATTTCTTTAAAGTATTTTCTTTTGTGTTTAGTGAAAGAAAGAGTGTGTTTGGTCTTGTGTTTAACAAACCTCTCTAGAACAAAAGTGAGAAAAATAATGCCAAATTTCAGTTTTGGGTGAACTACCCCTTTAACATGAATGCACAATTAAAGGCACAGTTCACACAAAACCAAACATTTACTCATGTTTACTCTCTCCCTCAGGTGGTTTCAAACATTTGAGTTTCTTTCTTTGGCTAAACACTAAAGATGATATTTTGAAGCTGAAAACGTGTAACCACTGACTCTCAAGTCAATGGTTACAGGTTTACAGCTTTCTTTAAAGTATTTTCTTTTGTATTTAACAAAAGAAAGAGTGTGTTTGGTCTTATTTTGTGTTTAACAAACCGCTCTGAAACAAAAGTGAGAAAAATAATGCCAAATTTCAGTTTTTGGGTGAACTACCCCTTTAATATAAATGCACAATTAAAGAGACCGTTCACCCAAAAATCAGCATTTACTCGCGTTTACTCTTCCTTGAGTGATTTCAAAACATTTGAGTTTCTTTCTTTGGCTGAACACTAAAGATGATATTTTGAAGCTGAAAACATGCAACCACTGACTCTCATATTAGGAAAAATAGTAAGTCAATGGTTACAGCTTTACAGCTTTTGTTAAAGTATCTTCTTTTGTGTTTAACAAAAGAGTGTGTTTGGTCCTCTTTTGCGTTTAACAAACCGGTCTAGAACAACAGAGAGAAAAAATATTGAGAGAAATTTCAGTTTTTGGTGAACTACCCCTTTAATATAAATGCACAATTAAAGGCACAGTTAAACCAAAAATAAACACTCATTCACGTTTACTCTCTTCCTCAGGTGGTTTCAAGCCTGACTTCTTCTGTTTGGCGAAAACAAGAAGACATTTTGGAAAAAAAAAAAAAAAAAAGCTGTAACCATTTATTTTCATAGTAGGAAAACAAAAACAAAAAAAACAAATACTGTGTAAGCCAATGGTTACAGGTTTGCAGCTTTCTTCAAAATACCTCCTTTTGTGTTTAACAAAAGAAAAAGTGCGTTTGGTCTTTAGCATGTAACAAACTGGTCTGGAACAAAAGTGAGAAAAAGAATGACAGGAATTTTAATTTGGGGTGAACTACCCCTTTAATATGGACGCACAATTACAGGGATACTTCACCAAAAAATAAAACATTTACATGCTATTTACTCGTCCTCAAGTTGTTCCAAACCTTTCAGTTTCTTCTGTTGAGCACAAAAAATAAATATTTTGAAGCTGAAAACCTGTAACCATTGACTTCCATAGTAGAAAAAACAAATACTGAAAGTCAATAGTTACAAGTTTCCATCTTCAAAATATCTTTGTGCTCAACAGAAAATAAACACAAACAGGAAAAATAATGACAGAAATTCCTATTTTGTGTGAACTACACCTTAAATAATATGAATGCATTTGTTTTCTTCTTACAGATATATTTAGCACGTGAGATGAAAATGCTAAACTGGAACTGTAAGGCGCATTAGAAATATTGATAATTCGGTAACCATTCACAATAAAGAGAAGGACAATTAAATGCATAGATCATTCAGAAATAAACATTCACTCACTATTTACTCTCTCAAATGGTTCCAAACCTTTCAGTTTCTCATGTTGAGGACAAAAGAAAATATTTTGACTTCCACAGTAGGAAAAACAAATACTGAAAAGTCAGTGGTTACAGGTTTCCATCTTTCTTCAAAATATTTTGTGCTCAACAGATAAAAATAATGACAGAAATTCCAATTTTGTGTGAACTACCCCTTTAATAATATGAATGCATTCGTTTTTTTGTTACAGATATATTTAACACGTGAGCTGAAAAATGCTACACTAACATAGCACATGAGAAATATTGATCATTCGGTAACCATTCATAATCAAGGGAAGCACAATTAAAGGGATAGATCATTCAAAACTAAACATTCACTCACTATTTACTCTCTCAAATGGTTCCAAACCTTTTTAGTTTATTCTGTTGAGGACAAAAGAAAATATTTTGAAGCTGAAAACCTGTAACCATTGACTTCCACAGTAGAAAAAAAACAAATACTGAAAGTCAATGGTTACAGGTTAAAATAGCTTTGTCCTCAACAGAAAATAAACTCAAACAGGAACAAAAATGATAAAAATAATGACAGTAATTCCAATTTTGTGTGAACTACCCCTGTATTAATATGAATGCATTCGTTTTCTACCTACAGATATATTTAACGCGTGAGCTTAAACCGCTAAACTTGCATGGTGCATGCGAAATATTGATCGCTACGATTTTGGAAGCCTCTTTAAAGCGTTCAGGGTGCTTGATCCCATTTATCATTGGTGGTTTTGGAGGCTCAGCCATTCGGCCCAAGAGTTCTCCACCTTTTATGAAGCGCTCCTGTGAATAAGAGGCTGAGTGTCTGAGTCATGGAGGAGAGCAGAAGCCTAAGGCCAGTCTGCTGAATTTAAATACAGGGCTGAAGATTGAACTCGCTCGCTCTCAGATTCTCATTGGAGTTTTTTTCCCTGCTGCTCCTTAAGATTACAGAAGGCATTACTGAGATTTTTTTTCTCTTTCTCTGCAACTCTAGTGACTGACACAAGCGAGCGTTGCCATTTTTGTGCCTCCACGTCAATGCATAAAAATAAAAAAAAACAGAAAGAGTTAATATTCACCAAAGTTAGTCTATTCGCGCAGCTAATCAAAGGATAAAGCCAAAATAAAGTTATCAAAAGGTTTATTAGGCACAGCAAAAAATGATACAAGGACTTTGGTTGAGACTGAATAAACCATCAAAGCCTTATCCTCTTGTAGTTTCATCCAGAAAGCACAGGAATTGTTGCAGCGAGTGTTTGCATAGGCATGAAGAACGGAGAAACCAAAACAGCAATGGGGCAATATCAAAGCCCTTAGTGTGAAATATATAAAAGTCCTCTCGTAAAATACACTTAAAAAATACACAATAGTCATCTAGAAAAGGGGGAGACGTACATATAAACTGAGGGAATGCCCGAAATGTTTACGTGTGCCCCGTATACCTGTCCTTGAGTAAAGATTGAGCAGTATAATCAATGAATTAGTGTGTGTGTGTGTGTGTAGAAATTAGGGCTGTCCAAGAATTAATCGTGATTAATCACATCCAAAATAAAAGTTTTTGACATAATGTGTGTGTGTTATATATATTTATTATGTATATGTGATAAACACATTCATAGAAGCCAAAACTATATATAAAAAAAGTTGTAAATTGTAAAATTTGTATCATACACATATATTTTTTATATATCTTAATATAAACCAACATTTTATCAAGTATATGCATGTGTGTATTAATATATTCATAATAAAATATACACAGTACACACACAAATATTATGTTAAACTTTTATTTTGGATGTGATTAATCACGATTAATTTTTGGACAGCCCTAGTAAAATTATAACATTCACTGGTAACACTTTAGAATAATGATCCATTATTTAATGTATTTACTAACATTAAGCATGACTTCTTAATCGTAGTTCAACATTATGCATTATTAAAATCAAACTTGCACAGTGAGTTATCATGAACTACTGTTATTTACTTAACGTTTGCTGAGATGAATACACACCATAATAAATGTATTACTAGTTGTTTGCTAATGTTAATAAGCACATTAACTAACGGCGCATTATTTTAAAGCGTTTCCCATTCACTATGTATAGACCTAAGAGTTCAGTTATGGATAGGAAAGGCAGATTTGGTGACTAAGGAACAGGAATGCGTTTAAATGTGTATTCTGGAAATCTCAATCTACTGAAACGCTGCTTAAATACTATCCATGGGTTTGAACTCGCTCAGGGCCTGCACGTGGTTGATGTGCTTCTTTTGAGAGGACCGCTTGATTTTATTGGTCTGACCGTCGTCCTGCTTCTCGCGCTTGACCAGCGGCTTCTTCTCTGGAGCTTTCATCTTCCAGGAGATGGCGGGCATGTTGAGGTTTTGCATACCTTGAGATTTCTGGTATTTGGTGGAGGCCACGTAGGAGGCCTTTACAGTGGACACCACAGCATTCATCAGATTCTTGGCCGCCTGAATGAGAGACATGGCGCTGTCCAGCTGTAAAGATGAGGAAGGGGAAATTAAGAAGACCTTTAGAAATCAGAGTTTCAGACAAAGCACTTATTCAGACAGCATTTGCAGTGGTTCGTGATCACTAGATTTCTCTTGTATAGAGTTTGAGTGAGAATTAAGGATGCACTGACACAGTTTTGTACTAATTTTAACAAAAAAACAACACACAATGCATAACACATTGTTACTTCTAAAATTCCATGACTTTTCCAAGACTTTTCCAGAACTTTCAAGTACATTTTCATGACGTAATGTTTCATGTAATGTCTAAATATACATGGTGAATAATAATAAAAACAATTATGTTCAAATTTATTACAGCATATCATAGTACACACAACAATCTTTTTTATTTTGCGCATCGATGGATTAATCCTCAGTGTTTGGACTCTCAGCAGTGAATATTAAATTTCAATTTACTATAACCTTCTATGTGTAGCTGCTTTGACACAATCTACATTGTAAAAGTGCTATACAAATACAGATGAATTGAATTTGTTGTTATATTGATTTTGATAATGCATACACAGCACTAATAATGTGAGAGCACGTTTTGAACAGAAAAGACAACTAACCTACAGTATATTCAAGTTAGGGCTGCACAATATATTGTTTTAGCGTCAATATTCGCAATGTGTGCATCTGCAAGTCACATCGCACGGCATGCAATGTTGGGATTATAGTTTAATATGGAGTTCAATCATAATGGAGTAAAAGTTTATCACCTGCATGCGTTTTTAAAGAGATAGTTCACCCCAAAATTACTCGCCATTTTTATTGCATCCTTCACTTGTTTTTATGAACATTGACATTAATCTTTGACTGAACTGTCCCTTTAAGGCCTGTGACTGTGTTCAATATTTCAAATTTTAAAACATCCAGCAACATTAAATTTGATGTAACTTTAATAAAGATGAAATAATCTACAATGAAGACTTTGCAGTGTTGATTATTCAATATCTGTACCTGAACAGTGAACACCTGAAAACTAGAATTCACTTTTATCTTTACTATATTTTATGCATCTCTGCTTGTAATGTATTTGTTATGTATTATTCGAGATTCACTCCTCTACAAAATCCTGTTAAAAACATGTTAAATCATCTGGTGAAATTATATTCTCATAGCAATATACATCACAGAAGTACAAAATATCATAATGCCAAAATTTTTACAGATATTTGTTCAACTATTTCCCTGACATTTCCAAAACTTTGTGGGTTTTTCTGTTTTTCCAAAACTTTTCCAGGCCTGGAAAATGCCATGTCAAAAATCCATGACTTTTCCAGGATTTCCATGACCGTATGAACCCTGCATGACCTGCAGGAATATCATTATTATTATTTATTTATTATTTTTATTTTTTTTGGTGAAACCCTGATCTTTTGTTAACTTGAACTAGGTAAACTTTGAAGGAAAAATAAATCCTATAAGATGATGGCTGTTTTTACACTATAACTGAGAACAGAGTGAATATTTATCATTTGTATGTGTTTTAAAGAGATTTCAAGAGAGCGTAAAGCATTCGGCACAATAACGTACAACATCTGTAAGTTTAATGAAGAATAATTTCACTCAATTATTAATACAATGAAGACTATATGGTGTTATTTTACATTTGACTGTTCTCAAAGGAAGAGGGGAGGAATCTCTGAATAATTAAAGTAAAAAAACGAACACTTTTAACCCTTTGACGCATACGATAACACTGATGTGATCAGTAAATTTATTTTAATAGGCTAAACCTTTTATTTAAGTGTCTGACAATAATAAATATTCTTAATATCACAATATATATTGTAGAAAAACAAAATATTACAGTGTCAGAATTCTCCAATATTGTGCAGCACTAGTATGAAGGTACTAATTATTTTAATAAGCAGTTTCAAATGTTTAATAATGTGTGTTGACATCTAAAACTCTCAAGCGTTCAAGTTTGGCATTTTGGTTTGATAGAATCATAAGTAGCCATTGCTGCTTACACCTGGTGCTAAAATCAGCTTCTTTCTGTTTCTGACGACATTTCCCGAATTCTACCTAAGGGAATAGTGTCAAAAATGAAAACATTTCATTCATCATTTACTCTTAAACTGCTCCAAACCCGTACGAGCTATTCTTGAGATAACAAGAGACGTTATTTTGAAGAATATGGGTTTCCAAACACTCCTTTTCACGATATGGAGGTCCAAGGGGAGAAGAAACTGGTTGGTTATCCACAGTCTTCACAATAACGTTTTGTGTCCAGCATAAGAGTAAAACTCGAAGAGGTTTGAAACAACTTGAGGGTAAACTATGCCATTCATAACCACAGGACTGAGCTGAAATATTATTTATAATTCATATTCACTACAGAAAAGCTACATTTATACGAGTCTTTCCATTTTAAAATTGCATAATATTTCCAGGTTTTCAAAGACTGCAGAAATCTAGTGAAATATATTTATATTTATGCATTTTATTATTGCACTCATCTAAACAAACCCAAGACAGCAAACACATTTAACGCCTTGAGCTGGAGGAATATTAATTATTTATTTTTTTAAAGGCAAAATCCCTGAACTTGTGTCCTATATATCCATCAAATTTTAACTCAGTGAGCTCTGCAAGACATATAAAAACCCTACAGTGACAACAAAAGCCTCTACAATAGCTATTATTGGTAACAATTTATAATAACTACACGCTATGAATCATCTATTAAGCATTTGCAAATAGTGAATTCATTATTTGTTAATCATTAACTCTGCATTAATAAACGTTAGTGAGCAGTTTATACCTGCAGCTACAAATGCTCTATTCTTGACTTATAAGTACATTTATAATGTGCTTAATAATTATGTTTTCATACTTTAAGTATTATTTTTTCATGACTAAATTAGGTATCACATTATTTACAAACCAGTTATTTAAGAGTAGTTGGTGGTTTTTAAGATCATTCAGAATGAGTTAGTAAACGATTACTAAACTATTATAATCAACATTTATATATTGCATTATTTAGGGATATAATAATAGTTAATTTGCATGTTAATAAATGCTTTATTAATTCAACTTCATCCAGTTTTGTGACCTGATCTAAAGTGAGGACTGTTCATGCTTTATAAAGCCCTTATAAATGATTATTAAAGGCTCAGTATTATTCTAAACAGGAAAACCAGAACATGACGGCTTTATTCATTTCTATTAATTCGAATATACAGATGAAGTCCGAATTCTTAGAGATTTAAAGGGTTAACTAGGTTATTATTGTATAATGATGGTTTGTTCTGTAGACTATTGAACACAATAAGCTTGAAGGAGCTAATAATTTTGAAATTATTTTTTTTAATAAAATAAAAAGAATATTCTCTTTATTGTAGCTGAAATAAAACAAATAAGACTTTCTCCAGAAGAAAGAAATGTTATCAGACATACTGTGAAGATTTCCTTGCTCTGTTAAACATCATTTGGTAAATATAAAAAAAATAATAATAATAAACAAATAAAATAAAAATTCAAAGGGGGCTAATAATTCTGACTTCAACTGTACACAATGAAAAAAATCTTTACAACTTTATCTCAAATAAAATGACTGTACAGTTTAAACATCACTAAAAGAACTTTAAAATGATGTATCATAATATACTGTTAAATTATATTGTTGTTTTTTTAATCCAATTGTATGCTGTATTTTGACACCCCTGTTATTCAGCAGTGTTCAAACTTTACAGTCATTTTATTATTTAGACAGGATTGCAAAGATGCATTGTTCATTTGATATTAATGCAATATATGAATGTTGATTTTAATAGTTTATTAATCGTTTACTAACTCATTCAGAATGATCTTAAAAACCACCAACTATTCTTAAATAACTGGTTTGTAAATAATGCAATACCTAATTTAGTCATGAAAAATTAATCAGTAACAAATTATGAAAACACAATTATTAAGCACATTATAAAGTCAAGAATAGAGCATTTGTAGCTGCAGGTATAAACTGCTTACTAACGTTTATTAATGCAGAGTTACTGATTAACGAATAATAAATTCACTATTTGCTAATGCTTAATAGATGATTCATAGCGTGTAGTTATTATAGTGTAACCCTAATATTTTGGCAATACAATTAAAAACCCACAATAGTCACTTATCAATCATGCAACTAATTAAGGTTAATCAACTAAAATAACACAAATAAGCATACAAATATATAATTACAAAAGAAAAGCTTAAATATGTGCTAAAAATAAGCAAGCTAAAAATAAAAATGAGCTGTAAAACAAAAGCAGGAGAATAAACGAGCTGTGCGAGTTGTTGTGGAGATACGGATGGTTGAAAATGACAGTAATTTTATTTTGCTTCAGATAATTAGTGTTTTTTCGGCACATAGTCACAGGACTGTCTTACCCCAGACACCACGAGCTCTCCACCCAGATTCTGCACCTCCGCTTTGACTTTACTGCAGATGTTGAGCTGGTGACAGAACAGGGCGATGCGCTGCAGATACACCAACAGATCCTGATTGCACGCTGAATCTGGACACTACAGAGAAGAGACACTCCAGTTACTTCCTTCCCTGTCACACATGCACTCCGCTTTCACACTGAAAAACTCTTAAAGGTATAGTCTGAACAAAAACACTAAATCTGCCACAATTTTAACACCTTAATCACAATTATTAGCCATAATTTCTCCGGTTGAGCACAAAAGATATTTTTAAAAATGCTGGTTGCACCCATTGAACTCCAAATTATTTTTTCCGTCTGTGGAAGATGAGTGCAAGCAACCAGCATTCTTCAAAATATCTTCTTTTCTGTTCAGAAAGAACTGACAGATTTAAAAGCATATGGCAGAGAATGAGGAAATTTATTACAGGGTGAATTATCCCTTTGAAGGTGAAGTATGCAAGATGCTTAAATGTTAAATCTAACAGTAGATTAATACATTTAAAAAATATAAGCATGTATTTACAGGCATTCAGGCTTTTATTGTTTTACACAATGAAACAGACAAGAACAACAAAGCAAACGTACATGTTTAACCATCACATACTATAATTACAACAACTTCTTGCTCTTGAAAATATATGTAAAATACATGGAAATGCAAATACTATTTCTGACATTAATGCACATTAATATGGTCATTTTGTTATTAGTTATTTTTAACCTTCAGTAAACCACAGTAATTAATTCATTGTGTAATTGAGACGAGTCAAATTAACCAACAGTTTTAGCTAAAACGATATCAAATATCTATGCACATAAACGTTCACAGTTCCTGTAAATTCCTCTGAAATGTCTCATTTATTGTACATACACTCATTAGCCACTTTATTAGGTACACCTTACTAGTACAGGGTTGGACCCCTTTTGCCTTTAGAACTGCCTTAATCCTTCGTGGCGTAGATTCAACAGGGTACTGGAAAAAATCCTCAGAGATTTGTCCATATTGAAATGATAGCATCACACAGTTGCTGCAGATTTGTCGGCTACACATTCATGATGCGAATCTCCCGTTCCACCACATCCCAAAGGTGCTCTACTGCATTGAGTTCTGGTGACTGTGGAGGCCATTTGAGTACAGTGAACTTATTGTCATGTTCAAGAAATCAGTCTGAGATGACTTGCTCTTTATGAAATGGCAAGTTATCCTGCTGGAAGTAGCCATCAGAAGATGGGTACACTGTGTATTATAAAGGGATGGACATGGTCAGCAACAATACTTGGGTAGGCTGTGGCGTTGACACAATGCTCAGTTGGTATTAATGGGCCCAAAGTGTGCCAAGAAAATATCCCCCACACCATTACACCACCACCACCAGCCTGAACCAATGTTACAAGGTACAGTACATGTGATCTTTTCTGTTGCTGTAGCCCATCCGCCTCAAGGTTGGCCGTGTTGTGCGTTCAGAGATGCTCTTCTGCAGACCTCGGTTGTAACGAGTGCTTATTTGAGTTACTGTTGCCTTTCTATCAGCTGGAACCAGTCTGGCCATTCTCCTCTGACATCAACAAGGTTTTTGCGTCACCAACAACCATGCCACGTTCAAAGTCACTTAAATCACCTTTCTTCTCCATTCTGATGCTCGGTTTGAACTGCAGCAGATCGTCTTGACCATGTCTACATGCCTAAATGCATTGAGTTGCTGCCATGTGACTGACTGATTAGAAATTCGCATTAATGAGCAGTTGAACAGGTGTACCTAATAAAGTGGCCAGTGAGTGTATAATACATAATATTACATTGAGTCAGATATAGGTTTCAATATCAGCATTATCAAATCCCATTTTGGTCAACCTCTCTTAACCCAAGACTATTAACTTTTAAGTCATTTAGGGGTTTATTTCCTCTAAAATTGTAAACCCTGAACCTGCCAGGAAACATCAAAATAAAGGATAACACTTTATTTCGATGGTCTATTTGAGTATTAGTAGACTGTCTGCTTAATATCTGCTGATACTGACATTTAATAGACATTTAACTGACTATAAGAAACTTTGCAAGTACATGTCAACTTACACTAACCCTACCCTAACCCCAACCTAACAGTCTACTTATAATCTACTAAGAATTAGTTGCAATGTAACTTAAATTCAACAAACGGACCATCAAAATAAAGTGTGACCAAATAAATATATAAATCAAGAGTGGTTCATTCTTAAATGTTAAGTCATTTGTCCGTCGGCATTGACCAATAGCGCAGATTGTTGGGTGTGGCTACAGTAGCCGAGGGCTGAGGGTGTTTAGCCCATGTAGATTCATAAACATTGCATTTAAAATGGGGTAAAACAAGTAAAAACGCTTCATTTTTACAAGGTAGAGGGATTTGATTTGATGTTTGGATTGAAATGAGACCTCAAACTTGTAGAGCTTACAATTTTTTCCTTTTGTCATTTTGCTTCTGCCACATGTTTTATATTTACTGCTAATCTACATTTACATTTATTCAATAAGCAGACACTTTTATTATGCAAAATGTCATACAGATGAGCTTAAGCTTTATATAAACTTGTAAAATACATTTATATAAGAATCATCTTAAGGGTGATGTTAGTAGCCAAACTTCACCTTAAAAAGTTCAAACAAATTGGTTGCACTGTAATGAAGCTTGCATTGTAGGAAGTAGTAGTAGTTGAAAAGAAAAGTTGGCCCAAATGTATAATAAAGCAATATGTGAGGGGCAGGAATGTGTAAAGTGTGTGAAAGATGGGCGTTTTGCTTCATTCGCAGTGGTAAAGTGTGGTGCTTTGAGATGCAGACGATGTGTGGGCCTAATGACACGGATGCAGCATTTAATAAAGTTGACAAGAAACACAGCGAGACGGATGGTGAGTCACACGCGAGTCTGCATTGAAATACTTGGACTGATATTTAAAGTGAAAAGCGCGTTCGACATGCTGGTTGTTTTGCAGATCTTTGACTGTTGCCTGTGGATACTCTAATGCTCCACAGTCACCTGTCCAGCTGCATGTGCTAGTCAAATTCACTCAATTCCCCATTGTGGCAGATGAGCAGGCCCACCGAGAGCTCACAGCCAAAATGTCCTTATCGTTTTACAATAAGAAAAACGAAATCCTTGCAAATCCATCAGAGGAAAACATGCTTGCGCTTTCAGCCTTTTTTTGTTAAGTATAAACCAATCTGCAGATCAAAAGTCACAATTTGCAGTTTCTCACCAAACAGCTCATTTTGAATCAGCCAGAGCTTATTACCAATTTTCAACAGCGACAACATCTAATTTATCCATTTAAGTGGACATTTCAGTGTCATGGGTCAGATTAAACTCACGCATTAAATATTTTTACCACTGTTTTGAAATTATTTTCAAGAGATAGGGATAGTTAAACTATTAATTATTATTAAAAACATACTGTTATTTGCTCTTATAAAATACAGTAATACTAACAAATATAAATATTAGAATATGAAATACTCAACATACCAAAAAAAAAGTTATGTTGTGACTGCTCTATGAAATAATAGTTTGCACACCAACTGCAAAAACCATCTACATATTGTGAATATTGTGAATATGACATGACGGTATAAAAAGTGAAGTGCAATCTCAAACTTAGGCATGTTATTTGACATATGGCCAGTTTAACAACTGTGTATTGTGCAAATTGACTTCCCTTTCATTATGGTGGGGGCTGTTTTTACCCCACTGAATTCCATTATAATTCCATTTTTTTGGTAGCAATTCCATGACAGCATATCATCATGCATTCTTGATTGTTGCAAGTTTTTCTTGTTGGAAAGTGGTACAGTTTGCAATTTTCTGTTGATCATCAGTTGGCAACATTGACCCTGTAGACAGGCCTGTGCAAAAAAATTCTGGCTTTTATATGGAGTTCTGTGAAGTAAAACAGCAAATTGCATGTGTCTCAATAAGATTTGTAACCAAATATCATTCTATTTGCTAAAACAGAGAAAGTTGGGTCAAATTAAGACTCAAATCACCCCAGACTGGATGAAACACAAGCACACAAGGGTTAGATAACCTTAAGGCACAAAGCCATGCAAAATGCAATGGTGGAGGGTAAATCTAGATGCCTTCATGGGTCAGATTTTATCATTTTAAAAGTTCATTTCAGTTTACTTCATTGAACATCTACACATTAACATCACCTATATATATGCAGGTTAACGATGTTTATATATAATAACTCTATATTTATTAGTAATTATTTACTAGTTACAAGTTATTAGTAACTAATAAACTTACTTATTAGATATTAAGTAACTAACAAATTAGCTTCTAAGTAACTAGCCATTACGTGTTAACTAATAACATTAACCTTTATGATTTAGTTTTTCCGGAGCCGGGAACACTTTCCACAAGACATTATAATTTGAACGGCATCTACGCTCTGTTTTTATTATCCTGAGGTCTCCATAATCCTGGACCAGGTCGTATCCTAAGCAGATGCCATGGTAGTCATGGAGGAGTGGAGAGCATTCCTGAAAGACCCCAGACTGATTCCTGAAAGACCCCAGTGTCAGACGAGTCTCTGCATTGATCACCTGGGCCAGCCTGAACACCCGCTGGTGGTGTACTCAAACCTGCAGCTTCTCCACGATAGATGTTGAGCATTCTATAGTCTCCGGCGCCTAGACTGCAGCTCTGCGCAAGAAGTTTGGCCAGTGGAGAAATGGTCATGCCCAACTGAGCCTGGTTTCTTTCGAGGTTTTTCTTTCCTTTGCTTTTGTCAATTGGTGAAGTTTGTGGAGCTGCACATCGATGGATTACTCTTCAGTGTTTGGGCTCTCAGTAGTGAATATTAAACCACACTGAACTGAACTTGAACTCTGAAAACTGGACTGACACGGTTTCAATTTACTTCAACTATGTTCAGCTGGATAATGTGCACCTTTTAAAACAATAGTTATTGTGAGAATGCAATGGCGGTGGGTAAATCTGAAGATGTCTTCATAGGTCAGATTTTAGCATGCTGAAAATCTCAAAACAGCCCAATTTTAAGCATCTCAGCTACAAGAAGACCGTCTAAAAGAACTAGTCAAGCTCAGTAATCAATTAGTGGAGTAGCGAAGGATCCTGCTCATACTTCAGTGCAAAAGAAAAACCTTGCACTGCAGTGCTGCCAACCGACTGAATACATCACTAGCTCCATTTACCAGCCACTGGTGCAGTAAAAAGCACAGTACTTGTTTTTCCCCATAGTTTGCCCATCCAATATCAATACCTCACCATGCTTCACCAGTCTCCAAGGTAACAGCACTTTCTTCACAGTGATAATGTTCAAAGAGTCTGGCCCCATATCTTTGCATTGAAATGCTCTGAACAAGCAGGACTTGAGGGTGCCTGCACATAATTACAGCACGCCAGCTTCCCAACAGCGCCTTTATCTCAGTAGCACTGCCCCGAATGGCATAAGGCATTTGGAAAAATGTCAGACTTCCATTATTTTAAACAACAGCGAGACTGTAGATGCATACTTAAGTCGCTTACGGCTGGAAAGACACTCACAGATTGTCATAAGCATAAATCTCGAGCAAAACGCTCCAATTATGACTTTATGCTAAATTCTGGTGAATACAATTTCAGAGCTTAGTTATTCAGCTACGCTGAATAATGCTTAGTCAGCCATAATATGTAAAAGGGGGACTAGACAAAACTTGATGTACAGTATACGTGACCACCATTGCTGGGAACGTTTCCTCAAAAAAGTGAGTCATTAAATTGCATTTAAATTCATTATCATGTCTGGAAAGTAATTTAATTGCCCAAAAGGAAATACAGTTACTTTATTAAAATCCCTATAAATTTCAATGCATGAACAATAAACATAAAAATTAGTTAAAGAGTCCCTATTTTGCATTAAAAAGGGTCATATTTTGGTTTTGGGGGTCTCCAACAACATGCTGATCTGCATGCAAGGTCAAAAAACACTTTCATTATCATATAATATGCATTTATTTTTATCTAATTATCCCAGCGACAGATCGTTCAGCGATTCATTTGTTCCAAAACTCCTCCTTAGCGCGATGCTAATCTGCGCTGATCGGTCTGTTGCAATTGGTCAACAGCGTTTAGCGCGAGAGATGGAGATAAATGCCCACCACGGCTCATCAACAACATTGAAGTAGTCAGAGTGCAGAGTGTATGTGTGAGCATACCTGCCAACACTCAGACCCATCTCCCACCACCCTCCCGTTTTGTTATTTCGCCCGGAAAACTCCTGTAATTTTAACTTCCCCCTGTCCACGGTCCCAAGCATTTTGGTCTGTGAAACCCCCGGGTTTTTCTGATGAAACTGAAACTATCTTCGGTAAACTCTTTTTAATTGAATCTCTGACTCTGGCTCACTGACACTGGTCATTTTTGGGTTAAAACTGTTGGTTCCCCCTACAGTATCAATAAGGAACCAGTATCGAATTTAAGGTATTGGTATCAAATTTTTTTGAATGATACCCAGCCCTAAAAAATATTCAGCAAAATATATGTTCATCAAAATAATAATAATAATAATAATAATAATAATAATAATAATATCAATATCAATAATAATATCAATAATAATAATATATTTCTCTGAATTGATTCCTACAGAACTATTATGACAAGTTTAAAACTAAAAACAATCAGTGGATATACTAAATTTGCAGAAACAAAACACACGCACACACACACACACACACACAAAAACAATAATCGAAAACCTAAAAATAGAAGATCATAATTAAAAACTAATTATAATTTTAAATTGAGATACACCACAAGTTGAATGGGCCAAAAAAGAAAAGAAAAAGAAAGATGTATTGTAATTTTGTTTAAATTTTATAAAATGCTTAATGTATCAATCAAGGTATTGGAATGGACATTTTTTGAATGATACCGAGCCCTAAATACACAAATGTTCTTGCTCTTCAGTGTTTGAACTCTCAGCAGTGTGAATATTAAACCACACTGAACTGAACTGGACTGACACTGTTTCAATTTACTATAACCTTCTATGTGAAGCTGCTTTGACACAATCTACATTGTAAAAGCGCTAGAGAAATAAAGGTGAATTTAACTAATATATTAGTCAATTCATTTTCTGTTAATCATGTGCGATTGTCTTGACAGATGTAACTCGTTTAGCTGAAAAATATTCTGCAATATATATGCTTCTCTGAACGGGTTCCTTCAGTGAACAATAATTCCTTACATTTATACATATCACTTTTTCTGGACATTCAAAGCGTTTTACACATTGAGGAAATCTCTTCATTCACCACTAGTGTGCAGCATCCACCTGGATGACACGACAGCAGCCATATCGGGCCAGACCGCACACCAGCTGATTGGTGGAGAGGAGACATAGTGATGAATCCAGTTATGATATGGGGATGGTTTGGAAAGCCATGATTTTGACCAGGATTTGGTCATTTTTGGAGAGGTTAAACCCCGACTCTCTCGAAGGACATCCTGGGATTTTTAACGACCACAGAGAGAGAGGACTTCAGTTTAACATCTCATCTGGAAGACGGCGCTCACTGAGCAGTATAGAGTCCATCGATAAACTGGGGCGTTAGGACCCACGCAGACCGCAGGTTGTGCGCCCTCTGTTGGCCTTAATAACACCACATCAGGTAGCAACCTAGCTTTCCCATGTGGACTCTCATCTAGGTACTGATCAGGCGCAGCCCTGCTTAGCTTCAGTGGCCATGTGAGAGTTGCAGAGAGCTAGCTGCCGGCTTGCAATAATTTAATTGAACAAGATACCTTCCAAAAAATAAATAAATAAATAAATAACGGACAGAAAATATACAACTTTCCAGAAAAAAAAAAATACAATCACAATTAAAAACTTGTGATACACTGCAAGATGACCAGACAGCCTTTACATTAAACTCAAACGGCTCTGTGAACATTTTGCCAAATAAGCAATCTCAGCGGCCATCCATTTTAATGTCCGAAGCCAGTAAATCAAGACACGAGCAGTGGAGAGCCGAACTTTCAGAGATTTCAGTGCCTGTGGGAGATTCAGCCCAACACTGAGTCAGGCCATTTTCTCTTCTTCACCATACTTTAATAACCATCAGCCTGTCTGTACACCCCACTGAGAGAGAAGGGCAGACAGACAGCTTCAGACTGCTGGAGACGAGACGGAGCGACAGCAAGACAAAAAGAGCCGGGAGACCAGATTAAAAAAACAGAAAAGACAAGTGGGCGAAAGAAGAGTGGGATCCTGAGGAAGAGCAGGGGGTGAGAAACAGATTGAATGATGAGGAGGGCAAAACAGGCTGCTCATCTCTCCAGACAGCGTGAGAATTAGCTGCCGTTTGATCATTGAGGATTCTCTCTCAAGTTCTGCTTGTTAAAGGTAAAGTAAAGATTGGAGCGCTGCACTGAAAAAAATGGTTCATTGGATTTACTCCAATTTAGGCAAGCAAACAATTGATATGGGCTGACATGTTCAATGAAATCAAGTTGAGCATTACTAACAAGCATCAACATCCCGCTCTCTCTCACGAAGCTAATACGGAAGTAACTGAAACTGCAATTAATCAAAATTCCGCTAGTCCTGGCTCCATAATAGAGCACATTTCTATTGACCCCAATGTTAACATGGCCAAGTTTACAGCAGAAAAAAAAAGGTGTTTACAGCCTGGTACACAAAATGATTTTGGTGTATGTAGCTAATATCACACTTCATGATAGCTGTGAGAGGGGGAATTTATTTATTTATTTTTTAAAAAACCATCCGTTTCATTTATATATTAAAGTTATACTAACTCTAAATAACCACTTGGGTGGCAGCTAGGTCTTGCTGCTTGCAGTCACGTCACCTCAGCTGATTCCAGCAGACTAGCCACTGAACTCAGCATATTCGTTGTATTTTTGTGTTGTTTTATGTGGTTTTACAGTCAGTCACCTTTTGGGATAATTTCTTACAATTATCAGATGATATGGCATGCTGTGTGCACTTAATTGTGCTCACAAACCATTCACGTGGCCTCCATTTCCCAGGAGAGTGGAATTCTTACATATTTTTATCTATAAATGTATTTGTTTTACTTAAGAATTTATCTCTTTTTTTTACAGCTGTAACAAATGACTATCAGTGTTTTGAGATGCAGTTGTTTACTTTGGAGTTGAACTTTACACTCTTGGTTGCCTTGATATACCGCCCTCCAAAGCATAACACAAACTAAAGTGAGTTTGCAGCCTTTCTGGGGGATGTCTCATCGAAATATGACAAACTCTTGATTCCTGGTGATGTTAATGTCCATGTATGTTGTTCAGGTGATGTATTAGCAAAAGAATGTACTACTCTACTACGTCCGTTTACCAAGTACCACCTCAGAAAAAAATTGTCTCTCCAAGTACCACCATAATGACCGGTATTGAAATACAGTAGCGTAGTAGGCATAATTAAGCAGCTACAGCACTGCACAGATCAAAAACAAGGCAGATTAAGATATTAAAAATATGTATTATTGTCAGCCACTTTAAACATTATAAATAGTTTGAACATTAACTGTACTTGCAGACAAAAAAAAAAAAAAACTTTACAGTTTACATTAAAATGTGGTTTTAGAAGTTAGTTAAAAACAGCACTGTTCTTAAATTAAAAGAAAACTGCTGTAGTAGCCTATTCATCTAAACCTGGAAATGTTGCTTGGACCAGATGAATAATGGCTGTCACATAAATATATATATACATTTTTTAATACATTTTGAGATATATATTGTATGTACATATGGCATATTTGTATGTCTTTTAAATCTAAACGTTAACTTGTATTTTAATACGATTTGGAATTACATATTTAAATTAGAAATTAGATCTGCTTACTGCTCGTCATTTACAGTAGGCCTGTGTGTGTCAGAAAAGCGAGTGATTAATGCATATATACAGTGCTTGACCGATTCATACGTGCAGTATTTCCGCGATATAGTGTGAATGAGATAGTATGAGATTCGCGTTAACCGCACACTGACCACTGTTTTCAAGCAGACTCGGGTACAGTTCGCCGACCCTCCGTCTGTGTACACGGAGAGTAACTTTAATTATATTCTACCTTTAAGCTTCAAGCATGGCAATGTTGCTTGAGTCTATGTTCTGTGTCTCGCGCCATTTGAATCACACCCAAATTAATTAGCTTAAATCTGAGGTAACAAACTAAACCGAAAGCCTCACTGCTTTACAAAACAAATAACATTATATATCGAAAGCACGCATTATTTTACACAAACTACGAGCACTCATTTTAACACGTTCGCAATAATTATTTTACCAAAAATGCAGCATGGGGAACTTCCTGAATTTGCAGGACTAGTCTGCTGAAGGGCTTCTCTGGCGCGTGTGTCCGCTCCGCACCGCACACACTGCAAGCGCCGCGCGCCTCAGCCTCATCCTCAGCGCCAAGCAGATTTTTTTTAACATCTGATGACGCGATGCACTAAAGTTAACATTTTGGCACAACGGTGTAATCATACGCTTCAGGGAACAGCCATTGCTTTCTGATGTGCGTGTTAAATGTAAATGTAACGCGTCAAAGGGTTAAAAAAAAGGTATTCATTTTATTATTTTATTATTCAGCGATTCTTCCGCGTACCACTAGAAGAAAGCCTGCATACCACAGTTTGAGAACCACTGATCTAGAACATACGAATTTCTTGACTCACCAGCTGGGACATACACTTGATCTTGTGCTATCATACAGGTTTATAGGTATATACATTTTTTGGTGCATCATTCCCTCTCTCTCTCTAAAGAAACAAAAGAAATGACACTATCTGGCAGAAGGTCTGCAGCTTCACCTACAGTCTCCCAGTATTTGCTGACTCTGACTGCAGGATACTGTAAAAGCATTTTGTGCCAAAGGGTTGGAGGACAGGATTACACTCACTGCAACACAAAGCAAGAATTCTCCTGCCTTTAAGGACTTCTCTCACCCCTACATCTGGCATGTCGATCCAGCAACAAGTCTGGCTGTGCTGCGCTGTTGGAATATTCAGCGTTCGCGGTTTCCACTCCAGCTGGCTCAAAGCATTCTGGGATTTGTAGTAAAGATTATCCAGCTGGGCACATCATCGCTCCCCAGCGGGAAGTCGTGATGTCTGGGCATGTCGGGGCAGAACTTCTCCCTCTCTTGAGCTCGTCATAAAGAGCCAGCAGGGCCACAGGAGTGTCCTTATTTCCAGCTCACAAAGCCAGAGCATCCGCCTCTCATCTGCTTTACTATTCCTGCCATTATTCCAGCAGTCATTTTAATAAAGACTCAAATTTTTATCAATCACTGAGCTGCGTTTCTTCCCTAAAGCGAAGAGCTTTACTGCGGAGAATGTCAGGCAAACAGAGAGAGAGAGAGAGAAAGAGAGACAGACAGAGAGAGAGAGGGAGGGAGGGAGGGAGAGAGATATGATATACTGAAAAATAATATGATAAACTGAATAATAATATGATATATTAAATAAGATATACTGAATAATAATATATTATTTATATTTTTGTTTAACTATATGTATATCTTTATTTATTTATTTATTTATTTTATACATGTATGTTTTGTTGTTGAGAGAGAGAGGAAACCAATAAAAACAGTGATGCTCTTGCAAACACACACCCCTAGATGATTATATTGAATCATAAATATACAGATTATTATTATTATGTTTACTATTTTTATTACTGTTTTATCCTAAAATGTTGATTGTTAAATGTACAGTGTATTCTGATCTATTATTTTTGATATTGAATAAGATATGAATATGATATAGTGAATAATAATATGAAATTGAATAATAGTATGATAAATTGAATGACATTGAATAATAGTAGATATATAGTGGATATGCATAATAGAGATGTATATGATATATAATAAAGAGAGATTGTATTGATTTGTATGAATTTGATGTTGAATAATATGATGTGTTGAATAATATATATTTATATTTTATTTAATTATTATATAGAAATATCTTTTTTTAAACTACTACTATTTACTGTGTTTACAGTTTTTTTTTATTATACATGTGACTATGTAAGCTTTATAAATAGTCAGAAGCCATCTGAATGAATGTCTTTTGTTACATTATTTTTCTTTTTAATTTATTTCTCATTTATTGCATTGTTGTATTTGTAGTATTTCTTCATTACCATTATTTTATTACTTTTTAATTACTTTTTATTACTTTATAATTGTCTTTGACAGAATTAAACTATACAAAAATCAAGTATCTCATACATTTTGAAATAAAACCGTTGAGGATAAAACACAACACAGCCCTTGGCTATCATATCTGATGGTTCACTAGGCTTTTTCATCTTTCATCTGTGTGTACTATATATGCATGCATAAATGTATGTATGCATTATTATATAATCCTCATATTATTTTATTCATTGTTTAGTGTGCAATAATTTTCCAAAACTTGCTCATTTGATACTTGCTCACATGCCAATAAAGCTCATTTGAACTGGCTTGAACTGAGAACAAATCAGAGGGGGGGAGAGAAGAGAGGAAGGAAAACTCGTCAAAAACCCCATTACAAACCATTTGAACAAATCAGTTTTGTTATTTTTGTATATATATATTTTCTCTATCATTTATTATTTATTTATTTTATTATTTATAACCATTTATCACTTTGAAAATGCAATTATATTCAATTATATTCCATATTGTATACAATGATTTGGCAATAATGCAACAAAAAATGTCAATAAAAGCACATTGAACTTGAATGTACAGTTGAGTGTGTGTGTACTAAAGATTTTTTCTTCATCTTTTTAACAGTCATATTAGCCTGTTTTTCTTGTGTGTACACATGCGCTGAGTATGTATGCATGTGTGAATGTATGCATTATTATATAAATCACCATGCTACTGTATTCATTGTTTATATAATGTGCAATAAGTTGTCAATACTTGGCAAGTCATGCCAATAAAGCTCATTTGAGCTGGCTTGAATTGAGGAGAAACCAGATAGAGAAAGAGAGAGGGATGGAAAGAGAGAGAGGACGGCGATGGTGGTGGCGGTGAATCAGAACAGAGCCCTGCTAAAATGAAACCTGCTAAGCATACCAATTAGAGGCTCGAGTCCTGTTTGAGACAGCTCGAATTGGCCCTTTGAAAGCATCACTTGTGCATGCTCAGCTGCTGAATTCATCCAAGTCGAACAGGAAATGCAGCCTGCCTGCCCTGTCCTAGACGCATGTGAATACATGATGCACATGTCCAACAAAAGTCCTCCCCGCCTGCTTCCAGAATTTTCTCCCTCCACCTGTGAGGGCTGCATGCAGATCACACGTGCTCCAATTCAGAGGTACACTACAAAAAATAACCACACTGATAAGATTATTCATTGGCTTTACTAAATGTTTTTAAGGTAAGTGGTTGCAAACGATTTATGGGCTGATTTTAACAAATTATGCTGAACATTACTAAATTTAATTTGTTTTAATTTAGCCCATGTAAATTGCTTGCAAACACTTACCTTAAAACATTTTATAAAATCTAATGAATCTTTTTCAGTGCATCTAACTATGAGAAATAAATGGATTTGAGAACATGCAGACCTGAAACAAGTCAAATGATCTGCCAGTGGAGTTAGATAATCATACTTGGTAAGTATTCTTGAATTAAGAAAACTTACCAAGGCTTTTGCTAAAATAATAATAATAATAATAATAATAATAATAATAATAATGATAATGATAATGATAATAATAATAATAGTAATAGTAATAATAATAATAATAATACTAATAATGATAATAATAATAGTAATAATAATAATAAATAATAATAATGATAATAATAATAGTAATGGTAAATAATAATAATAATAATAATAATAGCAATAATAAACAACAACAACAACAACAACAATAATAGTAATAACGATGATAATAATAATAATAATAATAATAATAATACTACAAGATGATGATAATAATAATAATAATAATAATAGAAATTATAATAATAATGATAATAATAAAAATGATAAATAATAATAATAATAATAATAATAATAATAATGATAATAGAAATGATAAATAATACTACTACTACTACTACTACTGATAATAATAATAAACAATAATAATAACTACAACAACAACAACAACAACAACAACAATAATAATAGTAATAATAATGACAATAATAATAATAACAATAATATTAATAATAATAATAATAATATTAATAATAATATATAATAATAAATAATATTAATAATAATAATAATAATAATAAAAATAAAAAATAAAATAATAATAATAATAATAATAATAATAATAATAATAATAATAATAATAATAATA
>CAIGQQ010027614.1:1783593-1822120 GCA_903798035.1 Danio albolineatus
AAAAAAAAAAAAAAAACATTAGTAATAATAAAAAGCTAAATTAAATTAAATACAAATAAATATAAAACAAATAATAAAATAAATAATCAGTTAAATAAAAACGAAAAAAAAATATATATATAAAATTTATATAAAATAAGATTAAGAAATAAAATACAATAAATATGAAGTAAAATAAACAACAAATAAATAATAAACTAAATAAATAATAAGTTAAATAAAAATGAAATAAAAAATAAAAATATAAAATAAGATTAAGAAATAAAATAAATACAATAATTTTTTTTAAAAACAAATAAAATAAACAAATAAAATAAAATTAATATATATAGAGTTTAAAACAATGAAAAAAACAGGACAGTCACTATCAGAATTGATGAACGGAAGAGAATGTGTTTGCTGGAAAAATAATAAATAACTTGTTTAAAGCCAACTTTAAATATAACCTAAAATATTATTAATATTTATAAATTATCATATAATCATATATCAATAAACGAAATGAAATATATAATAAAATAAATAAAATATATACAATAAAATTAAAAACTAATTTATTAAATAAAATAATAAAAGAATATATATATATATATATATATATATATATATATATATATATATATATATAAATAAAATAAACAAATTCTATCTTAGCAGCTATTAATAAACTGCTAATTAGTAGTCTAATAAGTGTTAGTTGATATTTTTGTTAATACCCTGAATTGTGACCAAAACTAAAGTGTACAAGCCAATATTATAGATTTTTTTATAGCAAAAATCCCTAAAGTCAAGATGCTGTCCAATTTTGTAAATGTCCAACTGTAAATATATCAAAACTCCACTTTTGATTAGTAATGTGCATTGCAAAGCCCCATTTAGACAAGTCAGGATGGTGGTGTGAAACAAAAATGAGTGAATTAAAAACATCCAAACCCTGAGAATAAATAAATAAAATCCTTCAAAACAATGAAAACAACACTATCAGAATTGATGAGCGGAAGAGAATGTGTGTGTTGGAGAAAAATAAGAGATTTCACACCTCGGCGTTAAAAATACCCCGCTATAAAAGTGAGTAGGAAGGTCAGGCCGCATCAGAAAATGTCACGCGGCCTGCTGAATCCCATCTCTGGATGGGCGGCGGTAGTAGAACAGCAGCACGAGCAGGGTTTTGACCTTTCTCAACACATCAGGGAGGAGAAATGCCAGATTCCCGTATCCACTGACATAGCAGCATTTTAATGTAGAGCAGCCGTGATTATAAATGAAGCCTCTTGGGTGATGCATTCTTTTGTGGGTTATGCCCACTAAAGCCCGAGGAGATATTGATACGCTGCTCTCCAGAGGGACAGAATGAGGTGTGTGTGTGTTTTCTCTGACTACTAAACTGAGCAGATGACATATTGAGGTGATTAGAGCAGTGATGAAATACTCCTGCCCACCCATAGGTCTCTTCAGCGAGAGAATATTTCCATAGATATGATTATGGGGTGTTTATATCCGTCCCAAACCACAGAAAGAGTTACCAATTGTCTACGCGCTGACAGACGATCCGCCAGCTTAAGCCAGCCTCTGACGATTGAGGATCTGCTTTATTCTCGGTGAGTGGAGAGGGACGTCTAATCACATTTACCACACACACACACTTTGAAATGGCTTAATTGTACACGTCGTCCAAGGATGACAAATATAAGAGGGTAAACGGAATACTGCTACTTTGGTTGTAAAATGAACGAATGAATAAATGGAGAAGTAAAAAAAATAAATAAATAATATGCTTGCAAAATAAATTCAACTCCAACTATCAAACATTGATACATTTGTTTTCAGAAGATGAAAACAGTGCATTACTGTTTAGAATATCATTTACAGGACATACAAGAGTTATTTTATTTAAAAGAGATGCTGCTTATTTTCTACCTGTAATATGAAAAGCACTGAAAATTATTTTAGTTTTCAAAAGTGCAGGTTATTTATTTGTACTATTTTTTATAGGAAAAGACTTTTTGTTTTTAGGCAGTGTGTGTTTTAATTTCAGTTCTTCAAGATTGATGTTCAATAAATAAAAACCACAGATAGTAGATAGTGTGTTTCTCCTTCTGTTATGTTAAAATCAGTAATGCACTGCTCATTCAAAAATCTCTCACTTGTAATATGTGAGCATATTTACTGCACAAAACTTGTCAGTGAACTATGAGGGCAAAAATCTATATTTATAAAAATAAAATAATCGTTTATTAATCGGAATCAAGTTAAAATGTTCAATTAATCGGGATTGATTTTAGGCGAATTGTCCAGCCCTATGATGAGATGTCTGTAAAATAAAAAGTAAATCATAATATTTTATTTTAAAAGAGGCAAAAAGGTGAGAAAGGGGGCAGTGAGAAAGTAAATGAATAGAAAAAAAAAACTTCTTAAATTGGGAAAGACTGACAGTTCTGCTGCTGCTACTGCAAAAAGAGGGCCAAAGAGGTGCAAAGAGCATTTACATTATTAATTTAGCAGATGATTTTTACAAAGCAGGTGTGAAATAACTTTCTTTTAATAAATAGAGAAAAATATATAATATTGTGGTAATGAAAATCATCATATGCATTTGTTTATATTGCAAAAAAAAATATTTTTCACCAAGAAGGTCAATACAGGTTCCAAAGGCAGCTACTGATTAGATCAGGGCCTGGATAATATGTGGACTTTAGGGGTTTTTACGATGTGGTCACATGCTGATTGGTCAGTTTGTATGTCTCAGTATTTGGGCTTTGGTTACATGGTCAAGAAAGAGACAAAATATGTGGTAAACTTTGCTTTGGTTTCTTTTCCTGCTCTGCGCTTTTCTGCTCTTTCTCTCCCTCCCTCTGTCTCTCAGGTAACTTTATTTTACATTGAAGCTGGGTGCAATTTATATCATTTGTTTTTATCATCTCATGTTTTATTTTATTATACAGTTATAGGTAACATTTTATAATAACTATTCACTATGAATCATTTATAAAGCTCTAGCAAATAGTGAATTCATTATCTGTTAAGCATTACCTTGACATTAATACCCGTTAGTAAGCAGTTTATACCTGCAGATACAAATGCCGTATTCTTGACAAGCACATTTATAATGTGCTTAATTGTCTTTTTATGCTCTTAGAATTCATTTTTCATTACTAAATTAAGCAATCACATTGTATGCAAACCAGTTATTTAAGAATAGTTGGTGGTTTTCTAAGATCATTCAGAATGAGTTAGTAAATGATTAATAAACAATTAAAATTAACATTCACATATCTTATTATTCAGGCATATATTAATAGTTAATTTGTTTGTTAATAAATGCTTTTATTACCTCAACCATTCAGTTTTGTGTCCTAATCTAGTGAGGACTATTTATGCTTTATAAATTCCTAATAAATGACAATTAAAGGCTCAGTTATAGTCTAAACAGGGAAAAAATAAAAAATAAAAAATAAAAAAAAGAACATAAACGACTTTATTCATTTCACATATAAAACTATAATCAAATGAAAATTAAATCTTTGCAATATCATGTAAAATAAAAGTACTGTACAGTTTAAACTTCACTATACATTAAAAATGTTGCATTATAATATATTAAATTATTATATTCCAATTTTATATGTTGTATATTGACACTCCTGTTATTTAGCAATGTTGAAACTTTAGTTTAATTATGTGAAACTATTGTTCATTGGATACGTAGTCTTTATTTGAAATTTCTAAGGGATTCATAAAGCATAAATGGGCCTCACTTTAGATCAGGTCACAAAACTGCATGAAGTTGAGTTAAAGTATTTATTAACATACATAGTAGCCATTACTATATGCCTGAATAAGATGACTACTCTTAAATACAAAAACGGTTTGTAAATAAATCAATACTTAATTTAGTAAAGAAAATCTGTCACAAATTATGAAAGTACAATTATTTATTTATTTATTTTTTTAAAACAATATAATGAAAAATACCAATTCAAACTCTCCCCTGCGGTCTCTTGAAACTGGGATGAAAGTACAATTATTAAGCACATTATAAATGTGCTTATAAGTCAAGAATACAGCATTTGTATCTGCGGTTATTAACAGCTTACTGATGTTTATTTTTGTAGAGTTAATGCTTAAATAATGAATTCACTATATGCAAATGTTTAATAAATGATTCATAGTGTGTAGTTATTATAAAGTGTTAACAGTTATTTTGTTACTAATTCAGTGTAACCATAGAGAATTACTGTCATTAAATCATTTCATTTTCAAGTATTCTGTGATCTACTTTTGGTTAACATTAAAACTTAATTGCTCCACATTGCTATACAACACACTCACATAATAGCAGCACTCACCCACACTTTTAGCTATTAATGCTGCCTTTATTTCTGTTTTTGGTATAAGATTGCATAAGGATGGTTTGACTAGAAATGTACAGCTTTCACCATCATACTGATAACTTTTTAGTCATTGGGCAAACAGTTCGAACCGCTGTAGTTTAAAACTCATTCTTACAATATATAATGCAAATTAAAATCAAACAAAAATAATAATAACATCTTGAAGCAGCAAACAGGCCTCAACAAGCCTAAAGATTGAAAAAAAGGTGCAAAATAAGCGGTAAAAATACAGATGATAAATCCTACAAAGGTGCAAGTAGTCAGCAAATCAATATAAAAATAAAATAAATAAAAATAATCCCAGCAGCGTAGAAGCATAAATACAAGCATATAAAAATGCACATCTGCCACAAAACTGTGTTAGCCCATCTAAAGAAAGACCTGAATCCTCATAAAAACAATAAAAAAAAAGGAAGAGAAAGAAAACAGTCTGCAGTAAGCAAACTTCCATCTTCCATATACATCTGCTGGAGACAGTTTGAGAACAGCGCAGGTGGAGATTTGACGTGCTGACTGTGACCCATTGAAGAAAGTTTCTGGACTGCAAACTCGGTCCTGCAGCAAATCTCTCAGCTGTGAGCTCGTTCTAGACTGAATTTAAAGTCTGTATAAGCTCCACAGCCAAAAACTAAAATGTCGAATAAAAAAACAATGTCTTGCAGAGCTTAGAAATAAACCACAAACATTTACGTAATTCGTCTTTCTGCAGAGGTGAAAAGGAGGGCCAGGAAAATCAGCCCACTCAGTCATCAGTATTCAACATACAAACTGGAAACGGCAAAGTACCCAAGGCAATCGAAGGTTCATTTTAAAAGCACCTGTTAATATCAAAGTCATTTTTTACCAAGATAAAAGATTCATCCGTAGTTTTCTTTAATAGAGAGAACTCTAATGCACTTGGAGAGAAGCGCATCCCTTCATGTGGCTAATGTGTTTTATATTGCATTTAAATGGTCTGGCGGTGCACTTGTTTTTTTAAACGGCTAAATATAAAGCCATCATGGACCATGATAATCAATCAAGTGGCATTTGAAACAGAGCGATGATCTTGCTCCTACCCAAGCAATTACCCAAACAGGGGAAAAAAAATAAGACTAATATTTGCAAGAGCCAATTCCATCTCAGTCTTATAAAGCATAGGATCAGTCTAGGATGAGAAAGAAGAGTTATAAACTCCATCATCATGATTAGGTCTGTCATGATATCTACTTTTTGTTGTACGATACATTGCACCAAAATTTATCCTGATAAATTATTGTCCATTTTATGCCACTCATAGGAATATATGTCATCATAACAATATAATCTCATAACAAGAATTATCATTATTATTCTCTATAATCTTGGACCAGGCCGTATCCTGGGTGGTCGGAAAGGAGTGGAGAGCATGAAGCAGATTCCTGAAAGACCCCAGTGAGTCTCCACATCGATCCCATGGGCAAGCCTGAATGCCAACCGGTGATCTACTAACCTCCAGCGCCTAGACTGCAGCTCAGTACAAAAAGTTTGCAAAGTTCCAGAGGAGAAATGGTAGCAGTCAACTGAGTCTGGTTTCTCTCAAGGTTTTTTCTTTCACTTTCGTCAATTGGTGAAGTTTGTTCCTCGACGCTGTCGTCACTGGTTTGGGACTTGAGGAGCTGAGCATCGATGGATTTGCTCTTCAGTGTTTGACTGAATTAAACCACAGAACTGAACTAAACTGAACTTCAATTGTGAAAACTGGACTTTCAGATCACTAGAAGTTCTATGTTCAGCTGCTTTGACACATCGTAAAAGCGCTAGAGAAATAAAGATGAATTAAAAAATTAGCACTATTTGGCTACAATATCGTATACGATCCCAGTATCCAGCAGTCTTATTATTCATAATATTAAAAATGCCATGTTGATGTGCGTTTGACTGCTTTGTTTTCTGGCAGATGGTGGCCTGCTAAAGTCACGCAACCCAAAAGCATTCCTTGACAACATCTACCTCATAAAACACGAGGTAGGAGAGTTTCCTGCCGACTTTTTCAGCTCTAAAGACTATGGTCATTAGAATCAGGCTTGCAGTTTACTATGCAAGGAGACGCCAACAATAAGTAGAAGATGGAAAAGGGTGCAGATGCAGTCTATAAGAATGGCAGCTTTAGTGACTGATGTCTAGGGCCAGACGGAATCTGCGGACATTTTTTGCTATTTCTGCTGAGTATTTTGTTAAAAATCTGCGGATTTATGTGGAATTATTTTAGGAACATCATAACAAAAAAATCAATATATGAAATCAAAAGTAATGCCTTTTTAACTTTTATTTAAATGTTTACAATGCCAATCCAATTAGATGTACTTTATTTGGTAAACAAAGCAAGCCACTCGTATAAAATCTCTACTAAAAGACAGAAAATGTTACTTTACAAACTGTGTTGTAAATAAATCATATGGATATTTTCATATTAATCAATATTTTTACTGAAATTAATATAAAAACTGAATAAATATCAATTTACACACATTTACACCAGTAAATTAACAATCAATGATGGGCTCAAATTCTGTGGAAATCTGCAGAATTCTGCGCGCGCAGATTCCATGTGGCCCTACTGATGTCACATCAAGTAAGTAAAGATTTATTTATATAGCACCTTTCCCAGACATTGAGTCACAAAGTGCTTTACAATAAGTGAAAACAAGTAAAAGAACACGTATCAATAAAAGAAAACATGTCAAAACATATTAAAAACAAGCTAAAAATCCAAATAAAAACACTACTACTTTTCCCAGAGATGGGCTGCAGCTGGAAGGGCATCTGCTGCGTAAAACAATTCTGGATAAATTGGCGGTTCATTCCGCTGTGGCAACCCCAGATTAATAAAGGGACTAAGCTGACAAGAAAATGAATGAACACTACTACTTTTAATTAAAAGCTTGACCAAAACCATGTGTCTTTAAATGCTTTTTAAAAAGTTCAACTGATCCCAGATTTCTCAGTGCTTGAGGGAGAGAGTTCCAGAGCCTTGGGGCCTCCACACAGAAGGCACGGTCACCCTTTGTCTTAAGACGAGTTCTGGGAATGGCTAAAAGACCTCAGAGACCAGCTACATATGTGATTATGTAAAAGATCTTGAATATAAAGGGGAGCTTGACCATGCGAAGCTCTGTAGGTAATGACCAGAATATTAAAATTTACTCTAAAACTAATAGGAAGCCAGTGAAGTGCCTTAAGCACAGGAGTAACGTGTGACCTCCTACTGGTGTTGGTTAAAAGCCTCGCCGCTGCATTCTGCACAACTTGCAATCGATCCATAGAATATTTGTTCAGACAAGTGAACAGAACATTACAATAATCCAATCGTGAAGAGATGAAGGCATGGACAAGTATCTCCATCTCTTTCTTTCAAACAATATCTCACATCATATAATCGCAGTCAGTAAGAGCATATTTAATGTATACAAATACTGCACTGGATTTTGTAGCAATAATAAAGTATGACGTGGACTAATAATTGTACCCTTTTGTAATTTGTTAGATATCTGATGGGTCTTGACAATATTAGGCCTGTGATGATATCTATTGTTTGTTGAATGATATATTGCACCAAATATATTGCGATAAACTATATTATTGCCATTTTAAGACCATCTTATGCCACTCACCATATAATGCCAGAATGATAATATAATAGCATCATAACGAAAGTGCACTCTTCCAAAGAACACACTTTATTTTTAAGAATATTTAATTTATAGTCATTTTAACAATTTAATAAGGAGGCATTGGAATCAGAATGTAAAAAAACGCATATCCTAAATAAATAATAATAAATGTTAACAAAACAAAAAGTGCAGGTATAAGTAACAGCGGCTGCGATATCTGCTACCAGATCTATTTTCAGCTGTCAGACAACCACATGAAATATACTATAGTAATTTACAGTGAATACTGCAGTGCTTTTATAACCATACTGCCACTGACACCTCCATTAGAGATCGAGATGTTGCACAATCAGCTAAAGTGTTGCTAGAATTGTTTTTATGTTTGGGCGATATACATTGCATCACCAAAGATGATTGAGGTCATGGACATGTTGTAGGTATATTGATTATTGTGGCAGGCCTAATCGTGACCGAGATTTAAAGATGTGCAGTTTGGAGATAAAATACAAGGCATGAATCATGCGCTTTACATGTGCATCGGTGATTACTGAATAGCCACAGCATGATACAGCAAAAGCCGCCAACACGCCTGCCAAACAGAGACAACCACTTCCCTAACAGTTATTAATAGGACTGCCAGCTCCAGAAGCATATTTACAAGCACACATTTCACACAGTGTATACTGAGATTCATTTGTGACACTGGTCCACAAAACCAGTCTTCTATTTTTATCAATGGCCAAAAGTCTATTAATTTATGCCATTAACTACTGGCTTACTGCCTGCCTATTATTAAGACATTAAATGTTGATTAGTAGTTATAAAGTATGATATTATTCTGCATCCCTAATTCTACCAAAACCTAAACTCAACTTCTACCTTAGCAAATATTAATAAACTGCTAATCATAAGTTTAATAAGCTAATAGTGTTAGTAAATATTTTGTTAATACCCTGAATTGTGACCTAAACTAAAGTGTTGCCAAAATATTCTATTAATCAATAGAAAAAAATCATTAGAATACTAAGGCCCAATCCCAATTCTATTTTATACCCCTTCCTCTCCGCTTACCCTGTTGGAATATCCACCTAAGAATTGTGATACCAGTGCTATACACGCCCACGTTATCATGTCATCACTAGTGCAGGTTGTTGGCATTTATAATTCAATCATGTATGAATGCTGACGCTAATCTTGTTTACAATTGAACTGAAAAAACGTGTGTTTTTAAGACCGTTGATGGATAATACAAAAAGTGCACCACACTATTTATAATGTCAATAAAAAGTGGTGCAGTGCGTCTGTGACTCAAGAAGCGCGAAACTGTTCGGTGTATTTACAATCTGCTCATATTCATGGATACGACCACAACCTTAATACTATACCCGACGTGCTGTAAAAAGCTATTTCACTGCCAGCAGACTTCTGAAAGACTGGACTATTCTATCAAAGTCATCAGGTAAGGTTGTCAGCATTTATAAATTGAGTAATATTTTGCAGTGATTATTAAGGGAATTAATAAGGGAATTAATTATTAGCGAAATTTTGAATTTTTTTCCCCAAAAACGTTTCTTAGAAGAGAACACTAACTTGTGTAACAGATGTGCCTCTTTGTAGTAAAAATCCTTTTTTTTTCCCATATTTTTTTTTTTTTTTAAGCATTAAGGTAGTATTCGCAATAGGGTTGGGTTGATGGACGATGCCATTGTCCACCACCGATAGACATCACGATGCTGAGCCGGCATGACCGATCCGCTGCCTCGTTCCCGTCGCAAACCCACACGTGAAAAACACACACTCAGGCCCCGTATAATATGTCATAGTTTTTATATGGCATTTTAGAACGAAAATGATCCACATCCACAATGTTTCATCTAGCATTTCTGAACAGCCCTCCATCCACTAAAACTGCACATCACGAGCGCACGCATGTGCGCGTGTGTGCGTGCGTGCGGTTAAACGGGATTTTTATTTAATCTCGTCTCTATCTACTGACTCTTCGGTCTTTTGAATCTATCAGGTAACGTGTCTGAGCGTCAGTACAATGCTTCAATCTTTCACTTTCACACTTGTGCTTAGTAATTTTAGTGTAAATCTCAGATACTGTTGGTTGTGCACCTATTTTACCAACCAAGTTTGTGGACGCCATTATAACGACACCAATTACTCTGACTATTCATGCCTGAGTCCTGCGGAAAAAGTGATTGACAGGTGGTAATTAGTGTGTATTTACCTTTATCTATTTATGATTTGGTTATGAGTAAAACAAAGACCATGCGGGTCAGGCAGTCGAAACGGTGGGCTACGAATAATTAATGTGTTATTAATTGATTAATTAATTAATTATTTATGAATGATTAATTCACCACCACCTATGACGACGATGCCATCGTCCATTGCGATGTTTCACATTAGACATCATACGATGACAAATTGGTCGACATCGGCCGACCCTATTTCAGAAAAAACTAAACACCCGCTAAGAAACTTGACACAGTGTACGACTCGTTTTATTGACCACATTTCACTAAAATATAAATGCTGAACTCACTTGTGGTGCTGTGTGATCATGCTAGCACTGAATAGAAACATGATTGCATCTGGAAATGAGTCTTCTGCAGAAAAGGCAGACTGATCTGCTTCAGCTTGTTCAGGTTAGCTGGAATGCCGCCTACGCAACACAATTGTTAAACGGTGCCATGAAACTGGACTGAGATCAAAACAATATTGTGGACACTATATGGAGCTTTTTTGTGCTTGAGCCAGACCACTATTTATTTGGCCTTGTGTTTGGGTCACTGTCCTGCTTGAAAGATGAACTTTGAGTCTTCTTCAGCAAACAGAAAGAGCTCTTGTTCTCACAGCAGAGTGTGATGGACAACTCTTCCTAGATGTCTGTGTGGTTTGAAGTTTCTCACAGTCCTCTGGGAGACTCAAATGCAGTTGTGAACTTTTTAAACTTATGGATTTGTTTATCTCTTATACTCCCTTTTGTTTTCTTCGCAGCAATTCTTCAGATTCACAAGACTGACATATTTTTAACCAGTGAGTTTCCTATGACCTCAGATCACAGAGTGAGGATTATTTTAAAGTATCAAAAACAGATTTGAGAACCATTCCAACTAATTCACAAAGAGAATAGACAATGCCTTACATTGAAGGGATAGTTCACCCAAAACTGAAAATCGTCATCATTTACTCAGCCTTGTTCCAAATCTGTTTGAGTTTCTTTCTCCTGTTAAAGCAGTGTTTCTCAACCACTGACCTGGAGAACCACCAGCTTTGCACATTTTACATAGCTGCTTCTCAAAATGCGTTCTTCAGCTTTGTGTTTTCGTGTAACGTCATCACCCGTCAAAGCTCCAAAACTCAAGACCGCAAGAACGGAGGACGCGTGAAAGTTACCGCATGTGTTTTTAATAGAGACCAATGCAGGATGCGGGAAGCACAGCATTTAATGCCTGTTTATTATCAAAGATCTTGTTAAACTTATTTATATCAGGAGATTCCCTAAAGAAGACAACGAAAGTAAAAATCAACATGAAAATCTTAAGGCAACAAACACCTTAAGGGAGTTTATTAGCTGAAATTTGTGCATGTTACATATATTGAAAAGGGGAAAAACAATAAATCATTGTATGAATGCCGTAATGATTAAATAATTTTCCATTAAAAATATAAAAAAGGACACGTGACCATAATGGTCACATGTCCTGGCTTGCATGGTTCGGGACTTGTAGAGCTGCGCATTGATGGATTTGCTCTACAGTGTTTGGACTCTCAGTAGTGAATATTAAACCACACTGAACTGAACTCCAACACTAAAACTGGACTGATACTGTTTCAATTTACTATAACCTTCTATGTCAGGGGTGTCCAAACTCGGTCCTGGAGGGCCGGTGTCACGCGTTTCGCGCGTAAATAGACGCGGGAACATTTGCGTTTACTCGCTTGATTCGCGCGTACAAATCCGCTTTAATCGCTTGTTAAATTCACTTCACAAGAGACGCAAATTCGCGTGATGGGCAGGGCTTCCATCTATGGCCTGGTGACTGTAGCTTCATTGCTTAATGGCTAACATGAATTTTACAGAAAAAATAACTGTGTTTATGTTCTTTTTAGGAAGGCTAAAAAACAGCGTCGAGTCGTTAGGAGCCTGATTAGTTGACGTGGCGCAAATGTCCGCTGAAGTTCAGATTTTTCAAACTTGATCATTTCACGCGTCAATGCTCAACTCGCGCCACGTCATTCGCGCCGCCTCATTCATGCGAATCGCGCCGCAGGATGTCTATGCGTGCCTTTGCATTGACTTAACATGTAAATCACTCACGCTTGACGCGTCTACCACGTCTGGTGTGAACCCAGCATAAGGGAGAATGCAGCATCTCATTTCTCACAGGACGTGTTCTATGTTCTTGCAGTCTCCTGAGTTCGTTCATTGTAACCTGGCAAGAACGGTCTCCACGAGAACGCAAGTCTGCCTTCTACTTTCTTGGAATTGAAAAAACAGCCCATGTCCCCTTAACCAAACACACCTGATTCAGATCATAAGCTCATTAGCAGAGACTGCAATAGCTGTAATGGGTGTCACAGACAAAGGAAACATCCAACAGATGCAGTGTTGGTGGTCCTTCAGGAACATGGTTGAGAAACACTGTTAAAGCACAACATTTGTTTTGAAATATGTTGGAAACCTATAACCACTGGATTTTTATAGTTGTTATTTTTCCTACTATGGAAGTTGATGGTTACCAGTTTCTGATATTCTTCAAAATCTTCATGCTTTGTGTTCAAAAATAAATAAATAAATAAACTCGAAGGTTTGGAACCACTTGTAGGTGAATAAATAGTTAATATATTTTAATATTTGGGTGAACTATCTCCTAAGCACTTTATAAACAGAATGTTCCAGCTCTGAATCTTTTTTTAAGGTTCACTATCAAAATAATGATCATCTACCACTGGTGACTGAAGGAAATGCTGTAGCTACCATAATGATTCGCAGGTAGGATGTGAAAGTGTCATTAATTCAATTGCTATTCCAACTGTGTAAAATATAGCACCGCTACCAACACAGCAACTGAGTACCTAAAAACAGCACATTAGAGCATTTCCCAACCAATCAGTTTCTATGTAGCGCAGTAATTGAGCAAAATGAGGTAAGTAGCTAAAGCTCTAAAATCTTTGAATAAGGACTTCTGCAAGGCACATTGCCTCAATGTTGAAAACATGATTGAATGAACCAATACTGTGAACAAATACTGCAAACATAGCTAATCTGTCATTATTACACAAGAGCTTAGGAAGTGCATCATGTTATGTGCCAGACCAATGTGCCATTATCCATTTGATGCAGAAAGTTCGTAAACAAAAACTGGCATTTGGATGCAAGAATCATTTTACCACATACACTACCAGACGAAAGTCTTGTTGCCCTTTCAAAGGTTTAGGAACAACAAATAATATCTTGACTTCTATTTGATCATTTGGAATCAGAAGTGACTTATATGAAAAAGAAAAAAGGCCTCTGGCTTATGCTTATTTTACCAAATGATTCTTAATGATTGATTATTAATGATTTAATTAGAACAGTGTGGTCTGACTCTGCTTAGACTAAAGTCTCGTCACTGAACAGAAATAATGTCCAGTATAGAATATAAAGTCATGCTGCAGTGGAGACAGAATGAATATTGTGCATGACTCCCATGAGCTTGGAGGACTGCATCCACACATCTCTGCAATGACTCAAATAATGCATTAATAAAGTCATCTGGAATGGCAAAGAAAGCGTTCCTGCAGGACTCCCAGAGTTCATCAAGAGTCTTTGGATTCATCTTCAATGCCTCCTCCTCCATCTCACCTCTGACAAGCTCAATAATGTTCATGTCTGGTGACTGGGCTGGCCAATCCTGGAGCATCTTGACCTTCTCTGCTTTCAGGAGCTTTGATGTAGAGGCTGAAGTATGAGAAGGAGCGCTATCCTGCTGGAGAATCTGCCCTCTCCTGTGGTTTGTAATGTAATGTGCAGCACAAATGTCTTGATACCTCAGGCTGTTGATGTTGCAGACACTCTGCAGATCTCTTGCACGCCCCCATAATGAATATAACCCCAAACCATGATGTCTCCTTCACCAAACTTGACTGATTTCTGTGAGAATCTTTGGTCCATGCGGGTTCCTTCAGCAGTATTTGTGATGATCGTGATGCAGTTCAACAGATGATTCATCAGAAAAATCTACTTTTCCAAACGATCAGCTAGATATCAAGTTACTCTTACAACTGGGATCAACGACAAGATGTCAGGTAGTGTATAGTGTCATAGTGAATGACAACAGTCACTGTGACTTAAATTTTTCACTATATCCTATGAGAAAGAGAAGCATTTTCCAGTCCTTTATGTTCGTTAACACTTACTCGTTTTATCTGTGTTAAAGATAGCAATGAGCAAGTGTCTGTTCAGGACAATAATTCAACTGCATAATCTGCAGTGTTGGGTGTAACGCGTTACTAAGTAACACGTTACTGTAATTAAATTACTTTTCCACTGAAAAAGTAAAGTAACTAATTACTGTTCATTTTTAGGTATTTTAATTACAGTTACTTATAATGTACCTGCGTTACATTGTAAAATAATTAAACTCGCTGAATAATCTTACACAATTTTATTAATTTATGTTCTAAAGGTAAAAGTAAACTCTGGAGCTTTAAAATAATCGTAGTGCAGATGCATGTGATAGCGCCGCGCGCCAGTTTGCTGCTAGTCATAAAGCAGAAGATGTAGGACTCAGCTGAAGCGAGTGGCTGTTTTACCAAATGAAAATATTCCCAGACAAGAACATTACAGTATTAATCAATTTATTTTTCCTCATTGCGTGCCTGCGTGCTGTAGCGTGCAGCTTTATTAAGGCTATCGCGCACCTTACATGGGCTGGTTCATGAAGATTACTATGAGAAAGGCTAGGATGACTACGCAGATGTGACAGAGGGAGTCGGCGAATTTAACATGACTGATGCTGCTCTGTTTACAGAGTAATAAGACACCTTTTGCTCGATTGGATCACAGGTAAACAAGAGAGACACAATCCAGTTCAAAAACATGCCGTATAAATCTTAAGCCTTTTGTCCACTTCCGATCATACTGCACGGGCTTTCATTCTAATACCGCCAAAAATAATGCTTTTTTTGTAAAGATTGCATGATCCTGCCTGATCGATAGATGTGCAGAATAATATTTAAGAAGGTTACATTGCATACTAAAAATTATTATGCATGTAATTATTATAGATTTTTTAAAAATAGAATATAATAAAGATGAATCAGAAAACTAAAAGGCTAAACTATTTCATGTTTGACTCATATATTTTATCTAAGTATTTATTATTTACAGAGTTAAATTTGTATTATTTGTCCACTCAAGGTTTATAGGGATTTCAAGAAGTATTTAGTTAAGTTACTTATTGAGTAATTAAGTTACTTTTCAGACACAGTAATTAGATAAGTATTTTAAATACAATATTGATTAAGTAATTAGTAATTAATTACTTTTTTAAAGTAACTTACCCAACACTGATAATCTGACAATTACTTCACCAGAAGGCAAAAATATGATCAATCTTGAAGCCATCAGAAAGTATCAAATCTTGAAGTGCTGAGCTGAGAGTCTGTGGGAGTGCTTTTTTGGGGGCTGTTCAACTGTACAGAAGAGAATTTACAGGCCTGTCACCGTTAAGCAGCCAAGGGCCAGAACTGGGATTAATCCAACCTGGGGTGGTGGATTCACTATGGATCACCATAAATCTTCCCTGATTGAATGTAAATTGGAAAACTATGCATGTCGGTATACATCACTAGGATAAAGCACACGTGTTGCTGCCTGCAGGTCTGCTTCACTACAATATGAAAACCCGATTCATATCCGTGTTTTGGTTTTGGTGCCTTCGTGGGAGTGCACGGAGGGCAGCATGTTTGTGTGTTTATTGTGGCGGCTTACACATTTGCATGATAAATCTCAATTACACTGCTTTATTTGCTCAGCACTGTGCTCGCATGAACTCCTCAGATCAGAAGTCTGCAGAATCTGCTCGTAAATTCTTAATAAACTGCAGTGCAGACCTTTGTGTGGCAATGACCTAAATCCTGCCGTCCTCCTCATCTTCACCCAACACTCTTTCTTTAAACTTTAATCAAACCCTGTTACAGCCATTTAACTCGTTATTAAACCTGCCTGAACATTTCTGACAGCTCTCTCAAACGATCCAAAAGCAGCCTTGATACAAAGGCTAGAGTTAACCCTTTGATGAATACAAAATTTACATCTACTTCCTCCAATGGCTCCATAAAGAGATGCTTGTCATAAAGCACAAATTACAAACAATGTTCATTTTAATACACAAGTACTAGCAAAACAGAACATTAATGTGCCTGTGGCTATAACAATAACAATAATATTATTAATAATAATAATAAAAATAATATAATAATAATAATAATGATGACGATGATGATGATGATGAAAATAATAATAATGATAATAATAATGATGATATAATGATGACGACGATAATGATAATAATAATAATAATAATAATAATAATAATAATAATAATAATAATAATAATGAGAATGATAATAATAATAATGATGATGATGATAATAATAATGATAACAATAATAATGATGATGACAATGATAATAATAATAATATTATTAATAAAATAATAATAATAGTAATAATAATAATAATAATGACAATAATAATAATAATAATAATAATGATGATAATGATAATAATAATAATAATAATGATGCTGATGATGATGATAATAATAATAATAACAATATAATAACAAAATAATAATAATGAGGATGATGATAATAATAATAATAATAAGGTAAATAATGATAATAATGATTATGACGATAATAATAATAATAATAATAATAATAATAATACAATAATAATATAATAACGATGATGATAATAAACACAATCTGATGTGCATTATTCATATCAGATACACAGTTTAGTTTACTAGAACATTTACGCTATTCTTCTGCCAGTTAAACAGCCACTTACTTTCATGATATTCAGCAAAGTTACTTAAAGTATCATCGTTTATTTATAGCGCCGTTATTCCCATTACTGATCATATCACATATCATATATCATCAAGACTGCAGTGTCACGAGATGAACCTGACGCATCGCCATAGAAACTTCAAAGGGATGTGTTCTTAAGTCACCCAAATAAATAAATAAATATATAAATATATAAAATGAATAAATAAATTAATTAATTAAATGAATAAACAAATAAATAAATAAACAAACAAGTAAAATAAATAAATAAATACATAAACAGATGAATAAATACAATAAACAAACAAACAAACAAACAACTAAATAATCAAATAAAAATATATATAAGTAAATAAATAAATAAAATGAATGAATAAATAAATTAACTAATTAATTAAATAAAATAAATTAATAAACAAATAAATAAACAAATAAATAAATAAATAAACAGATAAATAAATAAAAGAACAAACAAATAAATAATAAATAAATAAACAAACAAACAAACAAACAAAACGTATGCAGGGGGTCAGCGAGAGTATATCTGAATCTGCATGTGAAAGGGTTATAATGATCTGATTTTCAGACAAGGCTTTTAAAAAGCCTCTCTATACTCACCCACAGCATCCGCTGGGGTAACGATGTCTTGTTTGTGTCTCTGGTTGGCCTCCAGATGCAGAGGTGTATGTTTTATCATCCTCTTTCTCTCTTTTTTTGACTACTTAGCTTTAAACAGTCAAGCTGGCTGCCAGGCTAGAAAAGACTTACGCAATACAACGTTTTTGTTTTTTTCCCAGTCACCCATCCTGCATCAGATTTAAAAAGAATCCTTTTTTAGGCATATTCAACGTTATATTTGTGGTCCATCAACACATGGCAGCTCAGTAGTGGTGTCTGTCGGCAATCCCAGACGTAACAACACACACAAAAAAAAAATACATGACACGACAAACTAGACAAGCAGACAGGAGTGATGCTATAGCCCACCACTGTGTATTCTGTGGCAGGGCTTTTGATATGACAAAGAGAGCGAGAAGGACAGAGAGCAGGGTGGAGGGAGAAGAGTGCAATGATTATTTGCTTTCCATCCCTCCGCAGGCTCTTCTCAATCTGATGATTCATCCTTCTGTATAAGAAACCGCTTCCCTTTGTTCATTTTTCGGCAGTTAGCCTCTGGCAGCCTCGTCTGCACATGAAGGTGCGAGAAGCTATCTAAATATAGTTCATAAACATTATATATATATTAAAAAGAAAGCTGCCACCTGGTAATTAGGCTGCTAATTAAAGACGAATCACACTTAATGGATTCAGGTCTCACTGGGGCTTCCCGTCGCTCTTTTTCTTTACCTACTGCCCTCAATTCCTCTAGTTGTGGGCAGGACAAGAGGAAGATATGGGATTGGGTTGGTCTGGAGTTTCTCAAACCTGTTTATGAGGAAGGGTCGACACTTATACAGCCAATGCAGTATATGCTTATTGACGCAGACAGCAGCTCAGACAATTCAATCCCTTAATACACTCGCACTGCATATTAATGAATGTTTGTCAACTGCAAAATATGAATAAAAATCAATGCATGTTTATATACTTGAAAATAAAAGGACTAGATGTGTACAGAAACTGAAAATTATTTTACATTAATTTATATTAAATATTACATTATATATTCAGTTGTAACGACGCAATTTAATCGATTTAATAACGGAAATATTTAAATATTGTATAAAAACAAAAAATAAATGTAAATAACTTCTGAATTATTAATTTGTCAATTATTAATAATAATAACTCTTGAACACGCCTGCCACTGGAGTGTGCCTTTTTTTTTTTTTTTTTTAAAGGGCACCTATTTTACCCCTTTTTCAAGATTTAAGATGAGTCTTTTGTGTCTCCAGATTGTGTCTGTAAAGTTTCAGCTCAAAATACCCATCAGATTTATTATTATACCTTTTAAAATCTGTGAAATTTGAGCTGTAATGTGGATAAAGCGAGCTAATCGCACGTAAATAGACGCGTAAACATTAAGTTTACTCGCTTCATTCGCACGTCAAATTCACTTCACAACAGACGCAGATTCGCATGATGGCCTGGGCTTCTGTCTATGGCCTGGTGACTCTAGCTTCATTGCTAAATGGCTAACATGGAATTACAGAGAAAATAATAATAGGTGCGTCCCAAATCGCATACTTATGCACTATTCTACACCATTTTGAAGTATAAATAGTGTAAGTAGTGCGTTCACACTGAAAACTCTAACATAAATGAGTGCACTTTAATTACCCGGATGATGCACTCATTCCACCGGTAATATGAAGTGTAATGATGGACACTTCACGCACTCATTGACCGCAGCTTTGCGCACGTAGCGGAAGGGGCGGAGCTAACGGGCCCTGATGTTGGATAACTTTATTTATTTTGGATTGTGAAAGCAGTATTCTCCTACAAGAGTGATTATAGCATCTCCCGATGGCAAATGCGGTTATACTTATGTCAGTTATTATTTGGTATTTTGGTCATTTATTTCATTAATTTGGCGACCGTCAAACGTCATCGGGGAAACGGTTTGAACTTCCGCTTAGTAAAAAAGGCATTAGTGTTCCATTTGGGACAGCACTACATACATATGCTATGCTGTTGAGTGTGGAAGTGCAAAAGTACATAGTGCATAAGTGCACAGTGTGTCATTTGGGACGCAGCTTTTGTTTATGTGTTTTATGAAGGCTGATAAACAGCGTTGATTCGTTTGGAGCTTTATCTAAGTCTACTAGATTCCTTCAGAGGTGCACTAAGCTCTGAGTTTATAAACTCCTCCAGAAACTGAACCTGGATGATGGAGGCTTTCAGCGGAGGCTGTCAGCGGTGCTCATAGACTTTTTATTTACATTTTTCTTTTGTTTTTTAGGTGTAAATTGTAAAGATATCTGTGTTTTTGAAACAAATAAAGACCGCAGAAGTCAATGATTCACTTGAATTATTTAGCTTGACATGTTTACTGCCCCAAAATATTATAAATGTTACTCAAAAAAAATAAATAAAATAAAATAAAATAAAAAAATAATGTGTTCAAAGGAGAAAAAAGGTTTTGTGTTATTTTTAACCGTGATATTTTTATCCAAGGTTATCATACCGTCTGAATCTTATACCGGCCCATGCCTACTCCCGGGACAGCATGCCAAACCTGCTAACATTTGTCAAACAATATCTAAGTGAGAACTCTTGAAAAACTGTTATATTATTATAAATACTATTACAATTTCTTATATGAAAGCAAAAAATATATTAAAAACACTAAAATAACAACAACAACAACAACTTATGACCATTGAATTCTCACACAGGGCTGCCATTGGCACGTATTGAGCACTTTATTTGAAGCGTCTGACACTCAAATCAATCCCATTCCTCAACAATTCAGCGTGTTCAATTAAAACGGACAGCATTTACAAAACATCTCGCATTTTGATGTATGTGCCTGCGTGTGCTGAAAAGCGAACCCATCCACAGACATGCACACAAGCACCTGCACAGTAACCCATCTGTTTTCTGCAGGGGATTTCATTGTATTCACGGCACCGAATGAGCAACATCAAAGACATGGCAGGACGGGGCTGTCTATGAAAGCTTTCAGAGTCTCTGAACTGGACATTTAGTATTCCTCTCCAATTGGGTCAGCGCAGGTAGCATTACTACCGACTTGAAAAAGTGGTGCTGCCTCACGTCGGATCAAAGTGCGATCTAAATAAAATATCAAAAGTGCAGAGCTTTTGGTTTGCATGAAGGCTGCTTATTATGCAAGATTATGGTAAATGAATCTTTCTGGAAGCACACTGCAGATGTTCACAGGCATGGCTAATTAACAGCCATAGCCATGCGGCAAATAGGATAACTCTGTGCATCTTTATATTCCCTCCCTGAGTGCGGCATGAGCAAAACGTGCCTGCACAGACTCAAGAAATTAACACTGTGACCCTGAGAGTCGCAAGTTCTCGGCGATAACTCTTCAGGCAATGGTGTAAAAACGTCTTGTAGTTCTTAAAAACACACACTACGAGTGCTATTGACACGTCAACTGGTAGTCTGCACGCCGCTCGGTGATGTTAGCACAGCGTGACGCACCCTTTTAATTAAATGACAAACTGAGAGGAGAGGCCTTCATGGAAGGATGAGTGATGGGTGATGATTCCTCCACGCGAAACCCCCTTCCCGAGCTCACAATATCCCTTTCAACTGCGCTATTGAGAAAACAAGAGAAATCTGAAAGAACCCTTGCAGCACATACGGCGGGTTGACGTTTACTGGAAATGTTCCCATATTATTTTCACCAAAAGCCTGTGAACCTGTCATCGTCACTCAGCTTCAGGAATAAGAGGAGCTTTCCAGGAAAACAAACGTCGGACTGCGGAGATTGAATTTGGAGACCCAGATTGCCGTCTTTATCATCACGGTCTCAGTCACCGATTTCGAAAGGTGCTGGGTTAAAGCCAGGGATGTGAGTTGGCTGGGAGATAAATTATGCACTGTTGCGTTTCACTGGAGTGCTGGGTAAGGATTAAGATGCTTAAGTGAAACACAAGAGCATGGATAATTCACCAAAAGATGATGCGTGTGTGTGTGTGTTCTGCGGAACAGACTTGAGTTGGACTTACTTGATCGGCAATAGCGCGGCCTAGCTTGTCCATTCTTGATCCGGCTTCAGCAATCTTCTTGGCAGCACTAATCACATCAGAGGTGTTTTTGAGTGGTCCTTTTCCCCTGGGAATAAAGAAGATAGCGGTTTCATTCACAGTTGCTGTTCTGTGTGTGCGGTCTCAGTGTGTGTGAGCATGGATGGTACACGTCAACACATTCCTGTGATAAGAATGGCTGGTGGTATTTACAAGGTTAAGAAAAGAAAAAAAATAGGCTTGCATTTCACAGCCGCATATTTATGTGTAGGAAAATATTGATACATGTGAACATGTTCGATTCTTAAAACTCAATGTGACACTGAGATATGTAAATGTGTGCGGCACACCTTTCTTTCAAAACTACAGATAGCTGTGAAAAACAGCAGTCATCTGCTCAGAGATATGAACATGCTTACATAATGTCTGAAATCCAGCACTTCAAATAAATCACTCATTTACACAGCACATTTTATTGCTTGGATTTTACATTTTTTATAATGCATGTGAAGCTGCTTTGACACAATCTACATTGTAAAAGCGCTATACAAATAAAGATGAATTGAATATTACAGTTAGAGTGGATATTGCAACAAAATGTATACTGTAAACATTTAAAGCAGGAGTGTTTGAGGTAAAAAGCCAGTAAGGGGGAGTTTGGTCCAATGTTAAGTCAATGGGCAAATTTGGGGCACTCTTGCAACCCAGGGGTACTCAAACCCCAGCTTAATATGTAGATTTACACAGCTTGACAGCCTCTTCAATTCTGGAAGATCACACGTTTCTGAGAATGTCTTCTTTACAGTTAGGATGCGTAAAGTTTGGTCCAATGTTAAGTCGATAAGATTTTTTTAGAAATTTCCAGGTCAGTTTGTGGAAAACCGAAAGCCAGATCAGTTCGAAAAGAAATAACTACTCGAGTCAGACTAGTCTAAAGGTTTGGTGGTCATAGCATTAAAGCCCTATGGGGAGGAGGGGTTGGTACATGTTGAGGAAGACTAATAAGCCTGGTTTATACTTCTCCTTGATTGATTGGCGTGACCTCGGATGCCTCCCTTGCGCGTTGCCGTGCATTTATACTTCCGTGTGCTGTTTGTGTTGCTCTGCAATAGCACTCCTGAATTGCTAGCTGGCAGTAGGTTTTTATATTCCTCTGTGTCGAGATTCTTTGCGGATGTTTTGTTTTTTCTGAATGCTAAAGTACAAGTAGCTAAAACTCACTCATTGTGAGACGGGAGCTGGCAGACGGGCAACAACTTTAATCATAAGGAAAACACAAAACAACAGTTTCCATCTGGAGCTCCTTCACGGGATTTAACACTTGTAAACACTCACTCCAATGGGTTCGTGCGGCTCTCATCCCCGCCCACACTCGTGTTACGAAGGCAACCAATCACAGAGCTTGCAATACACGTCATTGTGACATGTAGTTACATTTATCGAGAGGTGCACGTTGGCGACTGCCAAAGCGAGGGGTGTGCGATCGCACCAAGGCTGCGCCAGAGCATACACATGCACTCGACGCAGAAGTATAAATCAGCTTTTAGGCCACCGGGAAATATCCTAGTGCTCCCTATGGCTAGTCCGCCCCGTATACAGTCTTAATACAGCATATAACTGCTTGCATGAATTTAGAAACCTAAATGATTCTGCAAGATCTTTTTACTCTGGTACTACAAAAGAATTATTTTGTTAGATTTGGATAAAGCAAATCCCTGTCCTGAGCTGATTGCTCAGGATGTACGCATATGGCCATATCTACTTTACTACAGGCTAAAATTAGATCCCAACAAACACAAAAAAAATAAATTGCAACCCGGTTGCACAGCCTACTGTATAACAAACCCCTGCATACAACAAACACTGCATCGCCAATTAACACAATGCATGATGGGATGTGTAGTCCGAGTGAATGGCTGGAGGAGTTTGCATCTATAGCTCAAGCGCCCTCTACAGTCTACTCTAGCTAACAAGCGTAACAGTGTCGATATTTTCCCCTCATCCTAAATAATATATAGTCTAAAGACAGTATAATTTACTCATACTACATTAGATCATGAGAGAGATAGATAAAGCAAATCCCTGTCCTGAGCTGATTGGAAATATCTCAAGACTGATTTTTCTAAGGTTTTATGGACTGATGAAATGAGAGTGAGTCTTGATGGGCCAGATGGATGGGCCCGTGGCTGGATCGGTAAAGGGCAGAGAGCTCCAGTCCGACTCAGACGGCAGCAAAGTAAAGGTGGAGTACTGGTTTGGGCTGGTATCATTAAAGATGAGCTTGTGGGGCCTTTTCGGGTTGAGGATGGAGTCAAGCTCAACACCCAGTCCTACTGCCAGTTTCTGGAAGACACCTTCTTCAAGCAGTGGTACAGGAAGAAGTCTGCATCCTTCAATAAAAACATGATTTTCATGCAGGACAATGCTCCATCATAGCGTCCAAGTACTCCACAGCGTGGCTGGCAAGAAAGGGTCTAAAAGAAGAAAAACTAATGACATGGCCTCCTTGTTCACCTGACCTGAACCCAATAGAGAACCTGTGGTCCATCATCAAATGTAAGATTTACAAGGAGGGAAAACAGTACACCGCTCTGAACAGTGTCTGGGAGGCTGTGGTTGCTGCTGCACACAATGTTGATGGTGAACAGATCAAAACACTGACAGAATCCATGGATGGCAGGCTTTTGAGTGTCCTTGCAAAGAAAGGTGGCTATATTGGTCACTGATTTGTTTTTGTTTTTGAATGTCAGAAATGTTTACTTGTGAACGTTGAGATGTTATATTGGTTTCACTGATGAAAATAAATCATTGAAATGGGTATATATTTGTTTTTTGTTAAGTTGCCTAATAATTATGCACAGTAATAGTCACCTGCACACACAGATATCCTCCTAAAATAGCTCAAACTAAAAACAAACTAAAAACTACTTCCAAAAATATTCAGCTTTGATATTAATGAGTTTGTTTTGGGTTCATTGAGAACATGGTTGTTGTTCAATAATAAAATTAATCCTCAAAAATACAACTTGCCTAATAATTCTGCACTCCCTGTACATTGGAAATAGTGATTATGTTGTTACAGAGATTGATAAAGCGAATCCCTGTCCTGAATTGGTTGCTTAGGATTTATGCATTGGCTATATCTACTTTACTATGTAAATTAGATCAACAAACAAAAAAACACTGCAATAAAACAGCTCGCTTCCTGTTCCTGTATAATAAGCCCCTGCATCACAATACATATCGCATCGGCAGATTCTGGCCAATACACAGCCCTAGTCACAGCGCAGCGTGAACAGGGCTTTTTAGGGCAGACAAGATCAATTTGCTTCCAATTGATTAATCTCATTAAGGAGGAACATCGCCCTCCAACACACTTCCATTCAGCAGACTTGGAGGGGGGTAAGAATGAAGGAAATGTGGATAGACAGGCAGATGGTGTGAGCTAGCAGCAGCTCCCACCCACTTCTGTGATGTCTGGTCAGCTTCCTGGGGTCACTGCCACTTCAGTTCATTTAATAGTTCTGGCCTCATCCATCCCAGCATTCAATCTCAGCCCGCCCCCCGCAGCTCCCCGGCCAGCCATTTGCCAGTTCTGTGTGCCCACAAGGGACTGCGGGGCACAGTTGGCAAGTGGCGCAACCTGGATTCAAAGCTGCTCTCTTCAGGCTAAACTGAACAATCCAACCCACAACAGATGGAATTTTGTGTTTTCACTCTTCCTCAACACCCATTATGGCTCTCTTTTTTTGGCCAGACAGTGCAGCACTGCATCCATCAAAAAGAGTCGCAGGAATTCGCCAGAGACTCAAAAGAAGAGAGAAGATGCACCACACAAAGAGCGACAGACACTTCTATCATTTCGAAACAAAAAAGGAGGGTTATTTTGAAGAGGCTTTGATGGTGGCCCACCCTTAACCAGCCCTAGGCGAGAGCGTGCCCACTACAAGGTGAACGTGGAGCAAGGGTGACTTCATCTCACTCCACAATACCACACTCAGATATGCAAATCTGACAGAGTGCCCATGAATTAGCCACTGATAGTGGTTCCAGATGGGGGTAGAGTGTGTGTGTTCGTGTGTGTGTGTGTGTGTGTGTTATAGCTGCTCAAGCACTGGACCACAGCATGCACAGACAGGTGGCTCCAAAATATGTGACACGAATCCAGGCGATGCATGCTTTATTCATGAGCAGAAAGGGACATAAGCAGAATTGGTGGCAAGGCGCTTCTCTGCAGATATTGAGGCCGGATAAAGGCTCCCGAAATCAATTTCCTCTTTATAGCATTAACCTTCATAGGAATGTGTACGCATCCAAGGTCGAGGGGCAATAATTTGGGCGTGGGCTGAATTAACTTGCCGAGGACCTTCACTCAGCACATTTCTGCAGGTGACACATCAGCGCCGGTCGCCATTTTTCATGCAAATGCACCCAAATCTGTGCAACCACACTGACAGATGTACTGCAGCACTGCTACTTCTTATTCGACACAATGACAGATTTCTGGGGGCCTTCAACAAGAGGGATAAGTGTCTCCATGTCACCTTGAATAGAAATGAAACAATTCTCAAGCCCAAAATGGAAAAGAAATTTTGTTTAAGGTGTAAACCAACGATAAAAAAACTCAATTGAAGAAAATAGCTATTTAATTAAGCAGAATTAACATATTATTCGTAATATTTAATGAAATAATTTAGAATTTTAATCAAACAAAAAACGGTCCCACTTTATATTAAGTGTCCTCAACTACTATGTATTTGTTTTTTGATGCAAGTACAATGTACTTACTGTGTTCATAATGTATTTGAGAACACTTGTGGTGCTCTTGAGGTGGGATATGGGTAGGGTTAAGGATAAGTGTGGTGGTATTGGTAGGTTTAAGGGTGGGTTAAGGTGTACGGGATGGTCAGCAGTGTATTTATAAATGTAATTACAGAAAGTAATTACAGATATAATTACATACAGGTTTTCAATCAACATAAGTACAATGTAAAAACATGTATTTACATAAGTACATTGTAACAAATTATTAATTTCTGTGCAAGTACATATTAATTAAGGCCACTTAATATAAAGTGGGACCCAAAAAACCTTAAATAAGACTTTGGAATCAAAACCTTGACTAATTTGGGCTTTTCTTTTAATCATTTATTTTTAAGGGCACGTATTTTGTGTCTCCAGAACGTGTCTGTAGAGTTTCAGCTCAAAATATCCAGGTATATTTACTATACCTTTTTAAACCTGGGAAATTTGAGCTGTTTGGACATTGTAGCTGTTTTTGTTGTCCGTGCCTTTAACGCAAATGAGCTGGTTCTCTCCACCTACCGCTCCCATGTGCGTGTCAGACCCACAGAGATCTGTCTGTATTGCTCTAATAGTCTTCACGTAGATAAACAACACACTGACAGACAACAATGAAGCAGATCTCCCTTACTACAGTAAGAACTTTCCCAATGGTTATTTGATATATTCGTTGAGTTAATTCAAGCCTTTCTGCAACGATGAGTCGCACACAATGTTGCTATAAAGTTTGCACGCACACCCACCCACATCTTTGCACAGCAAATGTGACAGTATACATGTTAATATCCACTGCTGCATAGACATCCGTTATGTTCATGTACAAAATAAACCTGATTTAAGTCCACAAACCTTTTATAACTGTACTGACACTATGCGGCTGTGGTGATGAATTCCAGTGGTTTTATGGCCTTCATTACAAACATGCACTGTTTCTAAAACGTTTTAAACTTGTAAAACTCATTTTTGAGCTGTAGCTGATGACAGAGAGCTAAACAGATATTTTTAACCCAGTTGTGCACGTCCCTTCTTATGGATATGATTATATGATAACAATATGGTCATGATAATACACGTCTATCAATTAATTCAGTGGCCTGGGAAAACAACACCCCTACGACACGGTCGGCCTCAAAATGGGAGGGATTTGAATACCATTTTAATATCAGGAAATTAATAAATAAATAAGTAAATAAAATAAAAAGTCTTTATAACACCAACACACAGTTCTGCCTTATTATGGCATTAAGGCACTTATGACTAGTTCATGGCAAGATCAATATAGATCAAAGCCATTTATACACAAAGCCATGTCAGTATAAACCAAAGCCATTTTAGCCACAGTGATATTTCACTGATAATCACAGTGTCAGGACGTTTTATAATATAATCTCCATGGTTAAAAACCTGCAAAACTCCACAGGGGTGGATGCATGTTGGTGGTATCAGCATTTAAGTGTTCACTGAACTGGAGCAGGAATGGAGACATGTCTCTGAAATGGAGGAAGACCAAACAAAGCAGCTTTCTCTCCTGTTCTTGGTTGAGTGACAGCCATCCTTCAACTCTTACAATAGCAAGGTTTCCTCCCATCTATTTTATATGCGCATTTTAGAATATTGTTAACGGTTAATGGAAATGGCAAAATGCCCTTTTTTTATGTACGTAAACATGTGTAGGATAAAATATCTATTAAGATTTTTTTTTTTTGCATGAAGTAGGATGGAAATACATTTACGAAATAAATTATAGCATGGGCATTTAAACAGTTATGTCATTGTGTTTTAAAAAAATTAATTAATTTTTAAAAAATTAAAAAAAAAATTCGAAACATTTAGAAAATGAATATTTTTATCCATTTCTCAGTAAATATAAGGCAATGTATTTGGCACATTTAAACAAAACAGATTAAACACATTTATTAAAATAATATTTTAGTCACCAAACATTATTAGAAATTTATTACAGTTATTTATTACAGCAAAATGTTGCAAAAAGACAATTTCAACTTTTTTTTTGCTTCTCTTGATTTTCTCTTTTTTAAATTTTTATTTAATATTTTTCTATAACAAACATTTGGGTGCAATTGTTTTTGGACCGTTGTCACAAGTTATTTAGTTAGATCAGCTCCAAATTTGGTTCAGCACTGACTGATCTTATGTATAAGCACAAATATAATATTGTATAGCTTCCTAACAAACATAGGAATTTTAAAAAGGTAGATTTGTAGTTTTACTTATATATGCTGAGCACTGTATGTGTGCACAGCTAGTGTTTTTACACCTACTGACAAACTCCAGTGAAAGGTTTATGTGATTACTTTAAATTTCATACAATTGCTTTTACAGCATCAACAACGTAATGTAATTACAAAATATAATCCGTTAAACAGACTTAAGCATTCATTTAGTTGTTCAAGCATAAGAGACGTAAAGCATTTTAAACGCAAGCTCCGTCAGGATCAGTAAGCTAGCACAGAAACTCCATTGAAAATACTAGAGTGAATAAATGTACATATTTTAAAGACATGGCATGAAATATTGGAATTTAACGCAGAGATTCTTGTACATTCTGAGACTTACTTTTTATTTTTTATCTATCAGGCAGTGAAGATCACTGACTTTTAAAGAAAACAGACCTTAAATGCGACGATTTTTTAATGGCATACAGTTCATCGAAAGCGCTTGAACTGGACAACTGAAAATTAAAAGTGATTCTGCATACTCTGAGACAGCAATAATTGACAAACCAGCAGACAGACCACATTGAAAAAACCCTCAGCCAGAGTCCATCACAGTGGTTCAGTATTATTATTATTACCTCCAGAACTTGAGCATCTGTCTGCGCTCCTTAAAGAGAGTTTCACACTGCATGACTTTTGTTGCCGACAACTTTGTCCAAACTACGTCTCACACCCAAAAACATGCAGTATATCTTTTGTTATTAACCACATAACAAGAAAGAAGCCTTTAATGGGAGAGATTTTGTCCATATTAGCTCACCTGGCTTTGAAGAAAATTAGCAATTTCTCCTCAACCTTTTTATTTTTTGACCGGGTTGGGTTGTGATATCGCTCTCATGACACGTCAAACAGACACAGGGGCTCCTGCCAAGTTTACACTAATTTTTCCTTCATTTCTTGTGTCTGAATAAACTGAAAATGAGCTTTTAACTTCTCCTCAACCTCCCGCTGGCCTGCAGGTACCCACACTAGTGAATGCTGCTCTCTGATTGGCTGTAGGCAATTGTTGATTTCACACAGCATGATTTGAATCGCCGACAGCTCCAGATATTCAGCAGCCAAATATCTCCCAGCATCAGCGACTCATCGGCGATTCTCTCAGATCGCATCTTTGATAGTTCATACTGTGTGATTGTCACTCACGTGAACGAGCACTGATTTGCCTGTGATTTCAGCCATTTGTCGGCGATTTCTCAAAACCTGTCAAAATCAGGGCTAAAATCATGCAGTCTGAATTCACCATAAGAGAGTCTCTCACCTCCAAAAGCCACAGCACGTTCATTACGTTTCATCTTCTGAGGCACAACTCATTTATTAAAGAAGAAAAAAGCCTCACAGTGACTTATCCTACCACAGAAAAAAGCTTTTTCCTGTATGATATTTGGCAGCAGTTTATCAGGAAGTGATGATTTGGTTATTTTTGACTCATTGGATGAAATCACACCTGTATTTGCAAATATAAATATATATATTCAATATTAAAGCTTTGCACAATTCTACCTCGCATCTTGGGATGGAAACATAGCTGCTGAGAGGAAGATTGTGAATGGTTTCCTCAGCGTGATTCCCTTTAAAACGGTTCTTGGTTACCATAGGCAGAGAGAAAGGACAGAGCAAGACATTTTCTCTGTTTCTCTCCTACACACACACACAGTCCTCTGGGAAAGCAGATGGCAGTCACTCTCAGGTGTGTGGTCCACGAGCATGCTCCGGTCCACCTAAAACGGCCTTTTCCCTGATTCTGTCAGCATACAGAGGAGGAATTCAGGTGACCTTTTAGCGCTCCAGCAACTCCTGCCCTCTGTTGTTTTAAAATCCCATATTTTTTTAAGAGGGCGAAGGATTTTTCTTCTCTTTCAAACCTTAGGATCATGTATGATGGAAAGACAACGAGGCAGGCAAATGAGGCAGGTAAGAAGTGCGATGAAAAAAATCCACAGCTCATTTGCTTCCACTGAGAAGGAAAAAAATAAAAAACTGTTCCTTGAGATGGAACCAAATGAGTGCTCGTCTCAGTTAATATTAGACCTTACTAATTGATGGTCGATTTAGGTAAATGACAGGGGAAATTAGGTATAAAAAACATTTTGCCAGTCTCTCACTCAATATCAGAAAAGATTTCCCTTCAAAAAGGCAAGTACACATTTCATTGCCAATGCAAACTGCCATACAAACCAATATAAAGCTGAAGCACTGAGCCGGGACGCAGTGAAACCGGATCAGTAGTGCATGGCCAGAGAGGTCTATTGACTTGAGTCTAAAAGAGATGTGTGTGTGTGTGTGTGTGTGTGTGTGTGTGTGGTCTCTGACAGTATCCATGGGATGATAACCGGTTTCAAGGTTTACCGCGGTTTGGAAAAGTCAAGGTTTTAAAGGCGTAAATATTTTGTTAAACTGCTCCTACAGTATATGTATATTTGTTTGTTTTTATGATTTTTTTAGTTAGTTTGTTTGGGCAACAGTACCTCCAGAAGCAAAAGACCCTCTACATCAAAAGCTACTGGTCAGCCTATGACCAGGGTTCATACACATTTTTACTACTAAAATTCAATGACTTTTCCAGGACTTTGAAGTTAATTTTCATGGCCTAATGTTTCATGTAATGTCTATGACTGCATGTTAAATAATAAGAAAAACGATGCATGTTCAAAGTTATTACAGCATATCATAAAACATGCAACAATCTGTTTAGTTTAAATGAATCTTTATATCAATGTAAAATGTATTTAGATCATGTTCACACAGCAGTAATAATGTGAGAGCATGTGTTTGGCCATGGACAGAAAAGAGGTAAAGACAACTAACCTATATTAAAGTATACAGACATTTGTTAAACTAATTTCTAACTAAGTTTCCAAAACTTTGTGGGTTTTTCTGTTTTTCCAAAACTTTTACAGGCCTGGAAAATGCCATGTCGAAATTCCATGACTTTTCCAGGTTTTTCATGACCGTACACAATAAAATCAACAGTGTAAAAAATGCAGTGTTACATGTCAATATCTCCAAAAATGTTGAATTAACAATATACAGTGTTTACAATATACGGGTGCAATATGATGTGATTTTCCTTTGACACTACAAGTGCAAAAGATCACGATATGTTAGACATACACCACAGAACAGTGTAAACATTAATGTTACACTGATAGGAGTACCTTCTTGATGACACTTTTAGCGTAATAACAACACTAGCGGGTGTTAAACGCCCCCAAGTGTAAAACTTTGATAACTATAGTAAGTGTAACATTCTACACTGTCAGTGTATTTATTCAGCACTTTAGAGTGCCAATATTACACTGCATGTAACACTACACATTGTGCACTTTTAACACTTGATAGATTGGGGCCATATATAATCTTCAGTCGTGTTTAAATGAACACTACTTACTTTACTGTGTATGAACCCTGTGTGATCTAGCAAACATTTGTATAACAAATCACTTATACACATATATCCAAACATGCTATAGAGCAGTGGTTCCCAAAGTGGTCGCTTGGTGATTTACAAAAGTATACGTTAATAATATATATATATAATAATCCTTAATTAATCGTATTGGAGTTAAAATGTTAATATAAATTGAGATTTTGATTTCAGGCCGTGATAAATTAATACCATAAAATCGTGTTTGTTTTATCCAGGCTTATCATACTGTCACAGTTTGTCAGAAACACTTCTGTTTTTCTGTTTGTATAGATAGTTTATCTATATATTTATATTTTTACTACAGCCAAATAATCGAAATCAAAGTCTTTAAATATTTTAGATTTGCTTTTATTTTCTACTGCATTTATATTTCTCCACAATTTAGCTCACACCAGGATCCTTTTTTCTCGCAAATTTCGTTGGCATGTAATGCCCCGTGACTAAATAAAGGGCACCAATGTGATCACGCAAACCAACGTGCAAAACGGCAGGCGTAAAACCATCACTTTTAAAGAAACGCCTCAAGTTTGTTCGTTTTTTTGTTTTGTTTTGACCTTCTCCACCAATCTGTGTCCAGTGCTCTTGACGTTACAGTAACACCACCTCAACAGTTGAGATGATCCCAGTTTCACTTTCATTCAATGAAGATGCTGCACCAAGGCAAGGCGATTGTGGAGCTGCATTTTACATTGGTGTCTGAACACAAAAAGCTGTATGAACGCAAAAGCAACTACAATAATGTCAGTAGGAGTGGAGAGGAGCAACAGGCTTTTCCTTTATGACATGCAAGTTCATTTAAGTGTCATCTAATGTCGGGGGGTAAGTTTGCACGTTCAATCTGCTCAGCGCTGATGAAAACTGCCTGGGTTTGAATGCACAAAAATGTGAGCAAAAATTGTCCTGGTGTGTACAAGACTTTATTGTTATAATTTTTTGTTACTGTTATTATTCTAAGGTCACGAACACTCTGTATCACACTATGTATGACTCTGTATGTGACAAATAAAACTGAATTTAAATCTGACAGGCATTTGAGCAGGAAACAGGGCGGTTTTTACACTCACCTGGTGAAGTCCGTCATCTCCATCATGATCATGCACATCTGCTTGGCCAGGACAATGATGTCGTTTCCACTGTCATCCCACTTGGACACCTCTGCGTCCAGCTTGCTCTTCTCCTCCTGGAAACTGGCCACCTGCTCCGCAATCTTCGCCTTCTGCTCCTGGGGTAGCTGAGCCATGATGGCCTGCCAATTCCACAGAGAAAGCTCATATATAACAAAGCGTGCATAAATCTGCTGATCTACGACTGTTAATGAGGAAAAGAGATGACAAAGGATATGCAATTAAAAAGAAAATTGATGTTCAATCCCGGTTTCCTTCTCCTTTTCTTTGCCTCGCTCCTACACCTTCCTTTGTCCTTCCCTCCTCTCGCTTTCTCTGCCTCATTTCTTGCATGACCGGCCCGGGCGAGCAGGAGAGATTTTACAGCTTTGGCTGGTGGCGTATGGGCTATGAAACATTCCTCTAATTCTGTAAAAGGTTCACAACCTTTTAGAACTATGCTGAGCAATGCTTTCTACAGCCTCGATAGTCCTACTAAACCCAACTGAAGAGGCCATTCAAGAGTGCGCCACTGCATTCTGCACATTAAGAAACCATTAGCCTAGATTTATTTTGTTTAAATAGCTAACAGTGTGTTAACCGGGTGTGATGCAATACGTAAACAATCTATTTTGTGCATGCAAATTTGGAAATGTTAGCCGTGTCAAGAAAGAGAACATTTTATACTGTAGTTCATTCATTCATTTCCCTTCGGCTTAATCCCTCATTTATCAGGGGTTGCTACAGTGGAATGAACTGCCAACTATTCCGTCATACGTTTTACACAGCAGATGCCATTCCAGCCACAACCCAGTACTGAGAAATAATAATGTGTATAAATGTTATATAAAAATCAGATACGAACACCGCCATACTTGCACAAAATGCAGGAGAATATAAATAACACACCCTGCCATGTAATCGCTGCAATGAAATCTGTCTCGTTTCAGAGACTTTACTGGCATTTTGGTGGAATAAATAACTGTAACGTTAATGTCTATATGCGCAGCAGCGGAGAATGCTTGTTGCATCCACCGAACATAAATGAAATGCAACCCTTGAGACAAAAGTAAACGGTTATTATTGTGGAGCACTTTCACCCTTTCAAAAATAAATAAGGTAACACTATTTTGATGGTCCATTTGAGTATTAGTAGACTGTCTGCTTAATATCTGTTGATACTGACATTCAACACACATTTAACTGACTATAAGATACTTTGCAAGTACGTCAACTTACACTGACCCTAACCCTAACCTAACAGTCTACTTGGAATCTAATGAGAATTAGTTGAAATGTAACTTAAATTCAACAAACGGACCATCAAAATAAAGTGTGACCAAAAATAATAATGTAGACTATGCATCCATGCTTTCGTATGTTTTCGTCTGTTATTTTGTGATGTTCGGAAGATATCTGCAGGGGGGAAAGCTATGTGTTTGAACCACATAGTACAGTGTATTATGTTTATAACTCCTATAATTTTCCTTCAGCTCAATCCCACATTTATCAGGGGTTGCCAGAGCGGAATGAGCCGCAACTCATTTCTGGGAAACACCCATACAATCTCGCACTCATACACTACTGACAATTTTTGTTTCCCCAACTCCCCTATAGCGCATGTGTTTGGACTGTGAGGGAAACCGGAGCACCAGGAGGAAACCCACGCCAACACAGTGAGAACATGCAAACTCCAGAGATGCCAGCTGGCGCAGGACTCGAACCAGCGACCTTCTTTCTTTGAGGTGACAGAGCTAACCACTGAGCCACCATGCCGCCCATGATTGAGTTCAATAAACTATTAAAACAAAGCAGTTAAAAAAAAACACTCAATATAACCCCACATTTAATAAAACTGAAGTTTAAAAACTGAATAAAATGTTAATAATTTAATAACAATTAAATAATTGAGTGACCGTAAACATTAAGACTAGAAAAGTTACTTAATATTAGGGCCAGACGGAATCTGCGGACATTTTTTGCTGTTTCTGCGGAGTATTTTGTTAAAAATCTGCGGATTTCTGCGGAATTATTTTGGGAGAATCATAACTAAAACCTTAACATATTGAATAAAAAATTTGATGTTTACAATGCAAATACAATTAGACCCACTTTATTTGGTAAACAAATGAAGTCTCTCATATAAAATAAAACACAGAAAATAGTACTTTACAAACTGTATTGTAAATAAATCATATGAATATTTTCATATTAGTCAATATTATTACTGAAATGAGTTTGAAAACTGAGTAAATATAAACTTACATTTACATCAGAAAATTGACAATCAATGATGGGCTAAAAATCTGCGGAAATCTGCGCGTGCAGTTTCCGGGTGGGCCTACTTATTTAAGTTAACATTAGCTCATGTTACTCAGTGCATTAAATGTTAGCAAGCACAACTTTTGATTTTTAATATTAAATTAGTGAATGTTGAACAATGACTACTAAATGCTTTACAGGATTTGTCTTACCTAGTAAATGTTAGTAAATACATTAACTAATGGACCATTACTCTAAAGCAGGGATCACCAATCTCGGTCCTGGAGGTCCGGTGTCCTGCAGGGTTTAGCTCCAACTTGTCTCAAAACACCTGCCTGGATGTTTCAAGTATACCTAGTGAGAGCTTGATTAGCTTGTTCAGGTGTGTTTGATGAGGGTTGGAGCTAAAATCTGCAGGACACCGGCCCTCCAGGAACAAGTTTGGTGATCCCTGCTCTAAAGTGTTACCAAAAATGTCCCTAAATCTTTAGAAATGCAGTGTCTATGGAAAGTATTTGTGTGTGTATATATATAGATCATTTTAATGCAGCGATGTCATTGGCCCATGAACATCTCCTGCTGGTCGTCAAACTATTTCATGAACTCAACAAAAGGCAAATCCAATCATAACTTATCGTTAAAACAGCTACCATAACATTATCAAAATGTGAACCTACTTGGATTCTCGAAAGCTTTGGAAATTATGTAAAATATACAGCAGGATATATGTTTGGAACATTGTCATCGTTTACATCCATCAATGAGAGTGTGTATATATATATATATATATTTACATACACACATCTGCATCACACCTCGTATACTGAATTATCTTTAAATTTGGAGCTCCGGCACACACATTAGTGCATTAGCTGACTGACTGGGATTCCCAGTGGGGCTGGGGCCTAAATCAAAAGCCTCTGGGGGGGAAGAACAGGAGGCCGGACAGTGATTACAGACTTATATAATCACATTCTCACTCAAGCACAACCTCCACAGCCCTGTTTTTCAACAACTCTCGAAACAAAAATATACTACACGCTTCCCCGGCAACAACGTTTAATGGGAAACGCAAGTCTTCTGCAGCACTTTTATCTTCAACAGGAGCTTTCTGTTCAAGACTTGAGCTGCCATCCCCTAGACGATTAGGGATGAATATTTTTGTGTTATTTTTTAGTTTTCATCAACAAGCTTACATCACTGTATGCGGCCTGTAATTATATTCGTTCAAGCTTGAGGAATAAAGAATAAGCGACCGACAGAGTGGATGTAAACATGAACAAAATTACAAAAGGCTGTGCAATATGACAATACCTGTTGCATTGACAAAATAAAAAGACTAACATTTAATATCATGCTCTATAGTTTATGTCGTGAAAATACATTAATTATGGGGCAGCACGGTGGCTCAGTGCTGGGTTGCGACTGGAAAGGCATCCCTTGCATGAAACATATGCTAGAATAGTTGGCGGTTCATTCCACGGTGGCGACCCCTGATAAATAAGGGACTAAGCCAAAGGAAAATGAATGACATTAATTAGGGTAGTAATTACACTAAAGGCAGAAATGGGGGTAAAAGTCGCATTCGTTCAAGTACAATGTTGACATTTAGCACAATTTTATGTTGTACCTGTAAATATTATGTATAAATGTTTCAGATTTCACTAATATTTCTGCATTCTTATTCAAACATTTATCCTGAAGTTCTAAATAACACGAGAAAAACATTCACATATAAATAAGCACATTGTTTAAATGCTAAAAAAGAAATATCGTTTCCATGTGGTCAATGTACAGTGGGGGAAATAAGCAATGAATAATTAAAGTAAAAAATGAACACACTTTTAACCCTTTGATGCGTTTGATAACACCGATGTGATCAGTTTATTGATTTTAATAGGCTAAACCTTTTAAGTGGCTGACAATAATCAATATTCTTAATTAGAAGAATTAATTTGCCTTGTTTTTGAACTGTGAAGAGCTGTAGCTGCTTAATCAGGCCTTCTACACTACTGTACTTCAATATCGGTTATTATGGTGGTACTTGGAGAGACCATTTCTTTCTGAGGAGGCACTTGCTGAAAAAAGCTTGAGAACCACTGGCTTAGTAAGTGTAATTCCTGCAAGCCGCCGGCCAACCACTAACTACAGTTCTAGCTGGCGAATGCTGTCATCTCGTCTGCTGTCATCTTCACGGTGGGCGTTCATGTGTCAGGAGGCGTGGATTTGGACGGCAGAGGGGGGATTGTGTTGCAAAGATATTATGCTAACCAGTTAGCATTTTGGCAGATCACCTACTGCACCTTTAACTATTCATTGATTCAATTTACACAAAAGGTACTACAGGTCCAGATACAAGTCATTTCATATCCTGATTACAAGATATCCTGATTACAAGATTATATATATATGAGGGCTGTGCAATATCAACAAAATAATCATACTTTTGAAATGAATATTGCAATTGCGATTTTTCAAATGCGCTATATACACACACATTCTACAAGTATTCAGTGCACAAGAAGTGCATAACAAAACATTTCACAATGAAATAACATAGTATTAAGTTTAATGAATAAAACTGTAATAAATCATCTTAAAAACAGACGACATGAAGAAATCAAGATGAACTAACCTCAATTCCAGTCAGAACAATAAATAAAAACTAAAGTATCAAAACCACATATTCGCTTCTCCCGCTCAACTTCGTCGTGCGCAGAGTGAGCTCTGATTGGTTAACATCTTTCTCCCAGTCAGCTTAGCTGTAATTGCCCGGTGTGCTGCGTCAGCTCTGATTGGTTAACATATTAAAATCATGCGCACATGAAAATCTAAATAAATTAATAAATAAAATTGCAGCCTTTGTGATTTACTTATTTATTGCATGTGCTTAAATCGTGATTTTTTTTCAGATTATTGCGATTAATGGC
>CAIGQQ010027614.1:1822520-1832784 GCA_903798035.1 Danio albolineatus
TATATGAGATGTAGCAATATGAGATGTTTTTAAACTGTCCTGCCCTGGGTCTTTCTCTCACACAATGTTGAAAGCTCTGAATCGGGCTCAGGCGTGGTTCAGTTGGCTGGCCCTGGCTCGGATGGAAGAGGTGTGCCTGAGCGCGGTTCACTTGGGCTTTGGTGCGGTACGCTTGTAGTGTGAGTGCGGAATATTTGACTGTGTGTCACTGCATATTAAACCACCAAAACCATATAATGATATAAAGAAATGTCTACGGTGCAGAGCGAGAGAGCTTCTCTTAAAACTGAACAGCACATCATCGATGACGTAAGCGCACTCAGACCCGAATGTAATTTGAGTGCAGGCCGTCGGGAGGGGGGGGACAAGTGTTCTTCGGCCTGGTTCAAGGCAACTGTACACAGTGTGAGTAAACCCTAAATAACTATTAATTGATGGAATTTATACAAAAAAGGTGCTATATCCTGATACAAGTCATTTCATATCCTGATAACGATATATATATATATATATATAGCAATATGAGATGTTTGTTAAACTACCCTGTCCTAGTCTTACAGAATCAGGCAAAATTTGAAAAAGCATTTCCTAAAAATACATTTTGGGCCACGCATCACTCTTCCATTTGTGCCGTCACACAAACTGTTATCAGGAACTCAATAGTAGTGCTCACAGAAAAAGCTAGCACTCTCACTAACAAGATCCCCAAACACAAGTTGGTTTCCGTTACCTTTCTCTCACACAACGCTGAATTTAAAAAAGAAAACAGGATGCCAATCATCGGCGGCGTCTACCATCACCACAGCTGTGGACCAGAGAATATATTCAAACTAATAACAAAATAATAAAAATATAGATATATATTCACTGTTCCTTCCAGCTATGTCAGGATGGATTTTCATACGCATTACCAAGGCAACAGAGGAGGATGTGAAGGGAGAGAGAGAGAGAGAGAGAGAGAAGGAATGGAGGTAGAGAGGGGGCGAGGTTTGATGTCTATTTTGCTGGTGGCAACATCGGGAGCTCTGTTGACACGAAATCAGTGCAGAATCTTAAAAACACTGATTCAGAGCTGCTGTGCGATTGCAGCGAAACGAAGGTGGACTTGGCCGTGACGTTTGCACATCTGACCTGCGAGTAGAGCGTTTAGCACCTCGCAATGCTGTGTAAATGCACTGTGATAAAGTTTTATTGCAGAAACACTGAAGAAGATCAGAATTAGCATGTCATTGGACTGATTCCATCCTAGCATCTACAAAAGGCATCCAATTCTCTTGTAATTTCAGAATGGAGTCTGGGGTGCTTTCACACCTAGATGTTTGTTTGGGAACCTGGTGTGTTTACCCTGTTAGCTCTGTTGGTGTGGACATATGTGAATCCCGCAATCGCGTTCGGATGTCAAATCAATCGGTCTGAGATCGCCTGAATGAGCTGCTCTTGGCTCGGTTGAAGTGAACTCTAGTGCGTTTCAGGTGTAGTGAGAAAGCAAAACGATCCAACGAACTAACAAAGCAGGCTATATCACATTATGGATATGTAATCAATAGTATCTGGATGCAGCCTTTATGATGCAAGCTGAGATTGCATCACTTAGCGATGCATTGTCAGAAACGATGCACTCAATGGAGCGAGTGACATCACTGTGAGGGGTAGGGTTAGGGGTGGGGTTAGGTGAGGCCATTAAAAAGCATTGGATGCAGCTCAGATTGCACTGCACCAGGTCTGCATCCACACCCCTCTCTATGTCATAGGTGTATATATATGGCTACAAGAAGGGAGAATGATGAGTAGAGATACTATTCCTACTGGTAAAATTGGTTTTATGTCAAATACAAAAGTATGCCGCTTAACTAAACTACAAAAAATATACATAATATCATTAACTTTTTGGTTAGCTCAACTTCCGATATAAAATCTATATATATTTCACAAGCCTTGACATTTAAAATGAGGCTATGTATGAGGAATTCTTGCATCTGATTTAGATTTAGTGATGACTATGTCTGTGGGTGTCACCATTCAAAATTAAAGTGCACGCTTGCGTCTCATTTTTCATCGTCATACATTAAAATAACAATGTATGACAACTGAGTGGAATCCTGGTGGATAAACTGTGGAACTCTGACCAATGAGAGGAGAGTTTTGTCGCTTGTGCCTTGTTTTAACTATTTTGGTCTGTTTAGAAGCTTGTGTGAAAGTGAACCGCACCAAGAACAAAAAGCAACAATAGCTATGATTCAATCCACCAATTTTTGTGCGTATTTTGGATATGCACTTTCAAAAATGTTGATTTAAATGCCAAGATATGCATACATTTAAAAAAAATGGGCATAAAAAAATGAGCATAACTGAGAAGGTTTTCTAAACTTTTTATATTCGATAAGAAAAGATGCGCATAAAATATGATAGAAACACTTTAACCGAACAAATTCCAGTGTCATGTGAAAAAAATGTCTATGTGATTGTTATAAGAGATCATGTGATGATGAATATGTGTGTGAATGGACAAACCAGCAGGCTGAGCACTTTAAAACATCTGAAATGTTGTTGTGGTCACTGTAAAACGCCTTAACCATTTCAGTATTAGTGTTATTATATTATTAATGGTCTGAGAATTGTCGAGAGCATCTGTGCTTCGCGGCGCACGCCTTCAAACGCTGTGTGTGGAGTCACGTGACCTCGCTTGGTTAAGGCCGATTTATACTGATTTATATCAAGAGCACACACATGGTCCAGGGCAGCCTTCGCACAGTCGCATACCCACACACATCTCTTGCGAAGACGTGTAGAGTAAAAATTTAATAATCGTCCATTAATTGTGATAGAGTTAAAATGTTCAATTACTCGAGGTTTTGATAACTGAGTTGAGCAATCATTTTCAGTTTTTAGATTAATTTTGGTAACCATTTTTAATAAACTCCACATTTTAATATATTGTATGACAAACTTTGTATCTCAAACAAGTGCTTCTACTTTGAAGTTTTTTTTTAGTTCATTTTTATTCATATTAAGTTTTTAGCTACTATGCTCTCAAAATTTTTCAGCATAAACCCTCAAATGTCTGCATTTATGTCTGGCACTACTGGATAGGTACTAACTGAGAGCTCAACGCTGCCTTGATTAGTGCCACTAATGGGTAATTCACTATTTCTGATCTTTTATAAGCGTCTCCTGTTGGCAGAGAGAGTCAAACGCCACCACCCATTCATTGTGTCATTGTACTGTCTTCTGAGGTGCAAGTCATTTAATAAATAAAGAAAAGATTCACACAGCTTCTCCTACCAGCAAATTCAGTTTTTACTTGTGATATTTGTCGCCAGTTATTCAAGTGAATATATTGTTCTCTTTGATTCACTGGATGGAAACGTTGCTATATTCACAGCTTTTATGTGATATTTCAGTTTTGCGCATAAATTTAATTTGCATCTTTAGATTGAAACATAGCTACTGTAACAATATTTATCCCTGCTTCAAATAAAAAAAATCCATCTACACATGTGAAAGCACCCTCTGACACCTTTTAACATCTCTTTTAACAAGTAGCTCCATATATTGGCAAACTATGAAAACCGAAGCTGTGATGTGAAGTACAAAAGCCCCACTGCTCACCCGAGCGCTCTGTCCAGCAATGAGCTGATCATCTTCTGTCTGAACGCTGGTCCTGCTGCGAGAATCAAAGTCTTCAGTCTCAAAGTCCGAGTCATCCAGTTCCTCTGGGGTCTGTAGGGGGAAAAAGAGAGATACAGAGCATTAGCAAGCGCTTTCAATATTTCTAGTCACTCCAGATCTGTGGTAAATGCCTGACTATTGCAGCGTTCCAGTGCTTCCTAATTAATAACTAAAGTAAGCACCATAAAAATATTTTGAATAGTTAAACAGACATGAAAGCTTTGTTTCTAATTCAAAATGCAACATGAACACTAACATGAATGAAAAAAAAAAATGATTGAAATCTTCAGAAAAGAAAGGCGCACACTATGCTATTCGAACCATGCCCAGGCTTGTTTCCTGGAACGTTTGAGAAGTGTGAGTGCTCTGAATCGGGCTCAGGCACGGTTCAGTTGGCCGGCATTGGCCTGGTTGTAAGAGGTGTGCCTGAGCGCGGTTCACTTGGGCTTTGGCGTGGTACGCTTGTAGTGTGAGTGAAAAACGCGCCTGAGCTCGAAAGTGAAGAGGAGACGTAACTTTTAAGGCCCGTTTCAACTGAGTGGTACAGTACGGTACGGTACGGGTCACCTTTATCAGGCTTGCATTTCCACTGCAAAAGGGTACTCTTTTGGTGGGCGTGGTGTACGACAGAAGTCATTTTTGCTCGAGGAAATGTCTACAGTAAAGCTTTATGGGTCGTTCACAAATCATACGAGAAGCACTTCTCACAAAACAGATGCTTTATTATACACATAAACACTGCTGTATAAATGATCATTACTGACTGAACATGATCTGATTATAACTAGATCAATGATGCGAAATAGCCTACTGTAAGCGATTATATCAAATAAATAAATAAATAAATAAATGCAGCATATATGAACACATACAGCCCCACACAGTCTCCGATGTTACCAAATTACAGAAAAAAACTACACACAGCAGACATTTATGCCTTATTTAGGTTAAAAAACAATACGAAATATAGCACTTTCTGTTTTTTGGTACCCCTTCGAAAGGGTGACAGTGGAAACGGCCTTAAAAGCGTACCGAACCGTACCGTACCACTCAGTGGAACCGGGCCATTAAGGGACCGTTTCATATGGATCAAATAATAATTCTTACTGTTTAATGAACGTAAACTGACATAGTTTATTAAAGACGCAAACCCCTCTCTGCACGACAGCTGCACCTTCAGCAAACCTCCAAATACCTGTAGCATGAGGACTTTATGATTGTTTATGAGCGTCAAAGATGGCTGATCTGTTCAGGGGAATGTTTGACTGTGTGTCTCTGCATATCAAATGGCTAAAACGAGATAACTAAAGAAATCTCCACTGTTCTAAAAAGAGAGCACTTAAACTGAACCGATCATCGATGACGTAAGCATGCTCAGGCTCGAATGCAATGCGATTGTGGATCGTCAAGGGAGACTGGAGGGGGGACAAGCGTGCTTCGGCCCAGTTCAAGGTAACTGTACATAGTGCGAGTACGCCCTTAGACTTTTCTATAATGCTTGGTAAGTAGGCCCAAATGTAATTCCACTGGTTATAGAGCCCAACTTTGAGTCTATTAATTTATATTTTAGTCTAAATAGCGATGCCATTGTGCCTTTATATAATGTTCAATAAAATAGTAAAAAACATACATGTATATAAATGTGTTTATGTATGAAATATTAAAACAGCAGCTGCCTAAAACTAGTGATCTCTGAATGTCTGTTTTTGCATCAAGGTTGTTTTAATGATCAAAGTGTAATGTAAAGGCCTGTGCACACAGAGACATTTTTTGCTTGCGTTTTCGGTCGACGTTTAACGCCTCGTGACTAAATAAAGGGCGCCGATGTGATTGTGCACACCAACGCGCAAAACGGCAAGCATAAAAGCATCTTTTTTTTTTTTGTTTTGACGCCCCGCATCAAAACCTTCTCCACCAATCAGATCGGCAGTTTTGTTTACGTGTACGAAGCCGCTGAAGTTACAGTAAACACCCATTGGCGCTCAAGCGCAAGACTGCTAATACGAGCGCAGATGTCCAGAGGCGATATGAACGTGGAGCTGCTTATCGCACTGGTGAACAATAATCATTTCTTCATCGCTAGAGCTGCTACTTGAACCATCCATGCTTTGCCGATCGCAACTACAAATGTGTAAACTTCCTCTTTTCTTCTTCTGTGTAACAAGCGGGTGTCAGAAACGTGGCGCCACCCTGTGCGGCATCTAACGTCAAGGAGTAATTTTGCATACTCTTCTGCTCGACGCCAGAGAAAAATCGCTTGAACTTGAATGCGTAAAAACGTCTCGAAAAACGTCGACGATAAACGCAAACGAAAAGCGTCCCGGTGTGTACGAGCCTTAATGCAATGTGTATTTATACAGTGTATTGATTGCGTGGCCATACACCCAAAGTGCTTCACAATCATGAGGGGGTCTCTCCACACCACCACCACTTGGATGATGCGACGGCAGCCACAGGACAACGGCGCCAGTGCGCTCACCACACAGTACACCCTGAAGAGACAGTGATAGAGCCAATTCTCTGCATAGAGATGATTGGTAGGCCATGATCAGTAAGGGCATAAGGGTTACACCTCTACTCTTTTATGAAAAGTACCACAGGATTTTTAATGACCACAGTTTGACGTCTCTGAAAGACAGCGCTCACTGACAGTATAGCGTCCCCCTCACTTTACTGGGGTATTAGGACTCACACAGACCACAGAATGAGCACCCCCTGCTGGCTCCACTAACACCACATCCAACAGCAACTTAGCTTTCCCATGTGGTTTCCAATCCTGGTACTGACCAGGCTCAGCCCTGCTTGGCTTCAGTGAGTAACCGGTCTTGGGCTGCAGGTCAATATGGCTTTGGCCAAAGAGGCATATAGCAAAATGATGTTTGGTTGCTAGGGTGTTCAACTGGGTTGCTAGGTTCTTATTTAATCACAGGGTCCTCCAATGCAACACGTTTTACAAGCTAAATAAGTTGGAAAAGAGCATTTGAATAAACCCCAACTTCCAAAAACAAGCAATAGTAATCCTGACACTTTTACTGTGAATAAAAACCATGTTTTCAGAGTGAAATCATAATGCTGAAAGTTTTAACATTACAGCATCTCTAGTTGTCTGCCGTAAAGAGAAAAGAAACAATCTGGTGCACCAATGCAGCAGGTATGCCACGCTTCCCCCTGTACTGAACTAAACTAACTCTCTTTCCCTCTAATCCCTGCACTGAATGCCAAACATGCCTCTTATAAGTCTAGCGCTCTATTAGTATGCACTCACAAGCAGAGGGACCTGTTTGCAGAGGGAAATGCTGGCGAACGGGGAGGGGTGGCAGAGGGAAGAACCCTCACTGACAAGAAAATGCATTTCGGCTTGATAGGAGAAAGGACGAGATGTGAGAAGATACGGATGTATTATTTCGCCAGTGCTGCAAGCCGTGCTTATCCGACTGTCTGTACAATCCATTTATGAGGAGATTCTGACTGGCTCACGATGCAGCTGCTCCAATAATAGACACCTCAAGCATCCCAAAACTCTGCTTGCTGAAGATGACATCAAAACAACAGACAGGCTAAACAAAGATAGTCAAGGTGCGGACGATGGTTTGGAAGCACTCAGGCTCATTCCAGAAACACTGCACTGCTTGTGGAGAATGATGATCAATGTAAAAACACAATTATTTAGGGTCACGTTGCTAAAAATGTAATTATGCATTTAAAATCAGACTCAAGATGTTTTTAAATGCTTGAATTTGTATGCGAGGAAACAATGAAAATTTAACAAATGCTAAAATTAACTAGAAAGGTCAATCTGAATGTCAGGTTTGTGGACTTTGGCATACTGTATAAAATGATGAAGAAAATGATAGAACAATAGATGCTTGATTACACATGCTACAATTCAAAATGTTTTAGGGCCAGAATAAATTTAACAATGCATCCAAACTGACCAAGAGTCAAGAGTAAAATACATTCATTCATTCATTTGTTCGTTTTCTTTTCGGCTTAGTCCCTTTATTAATCAGAGGTCGCCACAGCGGAATGAACCACCAACTTATCCAGCATGTGTTTTACGCAGTGGATGCCCTTCCAACTGGAACCCATCACTGGGAAACATCCATGCACACTCATTCACACACACACTCTACGGACAATTTAGCTAACCCAATTCACCTTTACCAGAGCACCCGAAGGAAACCCACACGAACATGGGAAGAACATGCAAACTCCACACAGAAATGCCAACTGACCTAGCCAGGGCTCGAATCAGCGACCTTCGTGCTCTGAGGTGATCATGCTACTCACTGCGCCACAGTGGTCCCAAAATACAGTTATAATGCTTAAAAATATATCTATTACAGATAAACATTGTGTTCTAATATGATAATAATGACTGGGGTAATGACTGCTAAAATTCTGAATAAATGACTTTTCAATAGAACTTTACATTTTTATATAATGGACTCACTTTGTACTATATTTTGGGTGACTATTATTGTACAATTCACACTATTAACAAACCATTAACTAAGCCTATTAGCTCAATATACTACTAATAAGCTGCTCATTAATAGTTAGTAAGGTGATAGCTGGGTTTAGGTATTGGGTAGGATTAGGAATGGAGAATAAGATCATATTTTAAAAGGTGCTGTATATAAGTTTTGGACTCTTCTAAAGCATAAAATGTACCATAATATGTTTGCAGATATTTCAGAAACATGCCAATTGAACATTCTTGTTTATCTGAAAAACAACGCTAAAGTCAGATATATTGCTTTGATCGTGATTTCTGTGCTGGAACGCTGTCTTTGTTTTGGTAATTTTAACCCGCCCAATGCCAGTTTAGACAATTATATTTCAGCAACTTGGGTTGCCTTGGTGGAAAACAGTGTATTCCACTCATTCATTCAGAAAGGCTCTGAAACCACGAGTCGGTGACTGAAAAACAACCTCCCATGGACAGTAGCAGACTCGAGCAGATTCAGTTCCACATGAGGTTATTAATTAGCAAATTATATAAATATTACAAACGTAAAGGTTAGGTGAGCAGGTTACATTGTACTCACTCCTATCCTCAATCTGACAACATGCGCTTATGATCCAGGAGTGCAATACCTAGCACAACCACTGGGTGTCAAACTTACATAATGCACAGTCGTGAACCTTTTTTCAGCAGAGCCATTACTGATTTTTTTGGCGAAATTTTTAAAAGAAATACATAAGAAATACAAGTAAAAAAATTAATTAAATACATTTTATAGAACTGTTTTTCTTTTTTTGCAAATCACCACTCATTAATGTTTTAATTTACATGTTCGAGGAAACCCTATAAACATAAGTTGCTTGCCCTTTATTGGTTTTGCGATTCAATTTTATCCAATGGACGAAACATCCTTGTGTTGTAATCTGGGCTTATCTTTATTTTACTGTATAAAAAAGGGGGGAAAAAGAAAATAATGCAATTAAACAGGAAGTTGTAATAGTATTTTAAACAGGAAACTGATTTCTATTGACGTTTACAATTGTAAACTAAAATATCATTGAAGGGAGAGAGCTGGAGAGAGACACATGTGGCACATAGGTGGAACATGTGGCCATAGGTTCCCTACCACTGCTTTAAGTACTAATAAACAGTTAATTTAGTTAATAGACAGGTAATATCTATCAGTGTGAATTGTAAATTAAAATAAAGTTAGCACCTTTTGCTAAGAGCAGACTGGGTGAGCACAAAAGGCTCAAAGCAAGAGACTTAAAAAAAACATTTAAAAAGTCATGTTCTCTGACCCTGAAACTTTGGAACAGTACTGTAGATGGTATTTAGTTTTAGATATTTCATGAGTTCAAGAAAATATTTTTAGACCGATCTGAAAGAACACTTCATTCCCAAGAACCTGTGTTGAATTTCAAGTCTCTAAAATCCTCATTCTCTCATGTGTGCTGCGGCCAATTAATGTTAAAATCCAACTCTCAAACAAAAAGCAGAGACAATTCTGGGAATTCTAAATTTTGCACAACCCCGATCTCCAGTCCAGATCTACTGTGCACAGAGCAATAGTAACCACAGACGGCTCAAAAAAAAGAAAAAGAAAAAAAAACATCTACCTTGCCATCCAAGAGAATGCATCACGTCTATAAAGTAGGGCAGTAGTGAGCAGGCATTTGAATAAACAGCCTGAGACGCCTGAAGCAGTGTAGGTGAGCTGAGGTGTCTTTGCAGGCTACAGTAAGCACTCGGCAGCGATGAGGATCTGTGCTACGGAAGGGCCATTAGTACCAGTGACATCCCTCAACAGAGTCACTCGCGGGCTGCCTGCCTGTCAAATATTAGGTGACGGCCGGCCGGTGAGCGCAGTACTTACTGAGGTTAAAGACTCTGTCCATCTTAAGTAGCCCAAGTCGCACACTTGTCTCTTCCGATCGAAGAGTTCGCGTGCGGCGGAGAGGTTGATGCCCACTGGGCACTAGTGTTAGCTGATTGGCTAGTGCTCAAGCTCTGTCTAAACATGTGAGCTTGACATGGCATGCTTGTGGAGAAAAGACGAACATTAAAGTACAAATGTTTCTTTCTTGCTATCTCGATGTCTGCAGGGTGTACTAAAACAGTGTTCTC
>CAIGQQ010027614.1:1832794-1864448 GCA_903798035.1 Danio albolineatus
TACCTTCAGCCCACTAGCCTCAATCAAGTTGAGTTTTTGGCCTTTCGTAAGAAAACGTTTGGGCAGCCTTGGTTTAAAGTGTCTAAACATGTGAGCTTAACACATGCTTGTGGAGAATAGACGAACATTAAAGTACAAATGTATCTCGATGTCTGCAGGGTGTACTAAAACAGTGTTCTCGAACAAACCACTGCTTTTGCCAAACCTCTGGGTGGTTTTATTATTAGTTCGGACGAGTAGTCTCAGAACAAGAGCCCTGGAGCATTTGTTTATCATAATAAGTTCATTATAAAATGCTACACATGTTATATTAGTTTATATAAAACAATGTTTAGTATCATTAAATCCCCAAAGTAGGGCCCGCAGGCCAAAGTTGGCCCAGTGCAACCTTTGATTTGGCCCACCATCTCATCTGAGAAGAGACTGAGAATGATGGAGAGAGTTGGGTCGAATGCCTTTAAAGAAATCATTGTTTCTAATTTGACGTAACCTTTTTTGTTTGTTTGTTTTATTGCCGAGTAATAAAAAAGCAATGCAAAATGAAATGTTTTAATTAAATGCTTGTACATGAATCTGACTTTTTTTTTTTAACTAAATGTCACTCGACTGATCAGCGAGCAAATGGAGGCAAAAACTAGTGTAACTCCATTCTGTTATAAATAAGATTGTTCTTGTTTTTACTAATAAGTTCATTATAAAATGTAAAAAAATAAAAATAAGAATGCTGTATTAGTTAATATAAAGCAATGTCTTATAATATTTAATAAATTAGGAAATTACCTAAGACAACTGTATTTACTTTCGGCCCACTAGCCACAAGTTGAGTTTTTGGTCTTTCGTAAGAAAACGTATGGGCACCCTTGGTTTAGTGTCTAAACATGTGAGCTTAACACTGCATGCTTGTGGAGAAAAGACGAACATTAAAGTACAAATGTATCTCGATGTCTGCAGGGTGTACTAAAACAGTGTTCTCGAACAAACCACTGCTTTTGCCAAACCTCTGGGTGGATTTCTTATCAGTTTGGACGAGTCGTCTCAGAACAAGAGCCCTGGAGCGTTTAAAAACCCTATACAGTCAGAAAGGAACAAATAAAAGAGATAGCAAAGATCACACCTCTCCTTTTGACTCAATACAAGCATGAAGCGTTTTCTTGTTTGACACTAATGTTAAACCTACAATAAACAAGTGGATCCCGTCTGCCAGAGGGCCTTTTGTTTTAACCATTGAATCAATCAGGATAACTAGAGTAGTAGCAGAAAATGAATGAGGCACAACAGCCCTCCGAGGATTTGGAAAACAAAGGGGGAAATGCTAATTAAATCCCCCCCGCCCATCTAAAAATCCATTACGTATTATAATGCAAATAAACCGTAATGGATCCCTGGTCTGATTGTGTTTATTCCAATTCAAACCGTCTGTTATTAATGAAAATTTCGGTACAAGTCAGATGGTTTCATTTGCATCAAAGTAGCGAGTCGATGTGAATCATCCCGTAACTTGACATCTGAAATGAGAGAGCTGGTAGATGCATTCAAATAAATGAAAGAAATGTGTGCAATCAGTGTCATCGACAGGATATAAACAAGCGTGTATGTATGTGCAGTCAATGTCCAGTTACCAGAAGCAGTTTAATCCTATGCAATTGCGGCTTCATTATACGGGTCGTGACCGCTCTCTTCGTTTTAACTAAAGGCGTTAATACTTCCTCATGAGCCAATTATTCAAATTCAGTGTACATTATCTTCTCAATTAATTGAAAACTCGTTAGTCTGGAACTACGAAAGACGATATTTGCCTCAATTAATGTCTTTAACCTAGTTGCTCCGTGCTTTGGCGAAGTGGACTTAGGGGTCTGTGTGTTTTCCAGCACGGCGGGAGCGAACTGTTGTCTGCTCATTGTCAGACTGTTAGCTAACGCTTCATTGCAAGCTAGCAACCATCTGTCCAATGTTACAGTTCAGCTCGGGGAAAGACCATTAACCCTCAGACAACTGCAGCTTTGATAATAGTGCACATGGAGAGTGAAATCTGTTCAATTAGGTTACCACTTGGCCAAAACAAATTCGCCATTAGTTTCTAATAAGGCGGCACATATATGTGCACCCGGCTTTTCAGTTTTTTTTCTCACACACACACACGCACACACATTTACACAATCTAAGAGCAGTATTGCATGTCTCATCACAGTGCAAACCACCAATTAACCCTGGCCTCCTTTTATCTTTAATTCTAAGCGTGTTTTGAAATGCCTAATTGGAGTTTACCTCAATAATACAATATAATAATAAGAGGGGAAAAAAATACAGAAATTGCTGAAAAATCACAAGGAAGTTCATAAACTGGAAACTTGTGTGGGTGGCATTGCTTCACAAGTTTATAAAAATGTTTACCGGCGCTTTTAAAAATCTAAAAATTTTCATCTTGATTGCAAACATATTAGTTACACTTATCGAAATGAAAAATAGGAGACGACAACTCTCATCTCTGCAGAACACCAATGGTAAAGGTAGAACTGTTAATTAAAAAGAATACAGTTGTGTCAAAATGAGAAATAAAAAAAGACAGGAGGCGGATCAATAAATGAACAACAAAACGAGTCCAGGAAGGCAGAGTTGTTCTTGAAACGTGGATGAACTACGATGTTGACGTGTATACAGATACAAATTCTTAACTGATGTTAATGCATGAATGTTTATATTCCTGCCACACAATAATCATATTAAAGAGGTAGTTCACGCAAAAGAACATTGTCTTCATTTACTCATCCTCTACTTTAAAAACAGAGTTTCTTTTTTCTGTTCAACACAAAAGAAGATATACTGAAGAACGCTGAAAAACACGCATGAATCTATGATTTATACTTGGTGATGACGTCTGAGGGTGTCAAAATAAAGTGCACATTTTCGCTTTTTTATTTTTTTCTCAAATTTAGTTACATCACAATTGTATTTTTTTTTATTGTTAGATGTATTTAAAGAAAAGTTATGTTTGGTTTTTGACACATTTAAAATGTGGCTAAGAAATCACTATTAACTTTTTTGGGGGGTGGGGCTAGTAAAAATTAGCAGGGCAAGTAAAAATCTGAACAGCAGAGAAAATCCTTAACGTTGAACCCTGTATGGCATGTCAAATAAAAATAATGATATGCTTTTATGACTATTTTGTTTAGTTTTTTAGGGTAACATCAAGAGCTACTGATCAAACTACAATTCACAAAACAAATCACTTAAGCCAACATCCAATCATGCTATAGACCTGAACAGTGCAGTGGCTTTTCTTTATGTCCAAAGAAAAAAAAAATATGAAGATATCGTTTTAAGTCGTAAAGAAATCTGTGTTTTAAAAACTAATGAAGACAGCAGAAGTCAATTATTTATTTATTTATATAATTTAGCCTGACATGTTTAATGCATGAATGTTTATATCATATTTGTAGCTTTCCTGCCACACAATAATCATATTAAAGAGGTAGTTCACGCAAAAGAACATTGTCTTCATTTACTCATCCTCCACTTTAAAAACAGAGTTTCTTTCTTCTGTTGAACACAAATGAAGATATACTGAAGAACGCTGAAAAACACGCATAAATCTATGATTTATACTTGGTGATGACGTCTGAGGGTGTCAAAATAAAGTGCACGTTTTCGCTTTTTTATTTTTTTCTCAAATTTAGTTACATCACAGTTGTAATTTTTTAAATTGTTAGATGTATTTAAAGAAAAGTTATGCTGAAGTTGTGTTTGGCTTTTGACACATTATTTAAAATGTGGCTAAGAAATAGCTAATAACTTTTTTGGGGGGTGGGGCTAGTAAAAAAATCCTTTAAGAGAAAATCCTTAACGTTAAACCCTGTATGGTATGTCAAATAAAAATAATTATATGCTTTTATGACTATTTTGTTTAGTTTTTTAAAGTAACATCAAGAGCTACTGATCAAACTACAATTCAGAAAACATCTGAAAAACAAATCGCTTAAGCTAACATCCAATCATGATAAAGACCTGAACAGTGCAGTGGCTTTACTTTATATTCAAAGAAAAAAAGATGAAGACATCCTTTTAAGTCGTAAAGAAATCTGTGTTTTTAAAACTAATGAAGACAGCAGAAGTCAATTATTTATTTATATTATTTAGCCTGATGTTTACTGTCCTTAATTTTTTTTTTTACACTTCTAACAATAAAACATGATGTGTTCAACGGAAAAAAAAAGTTGTTGTTTTATGCCAAGACCTTGAACAGTCCAGGGGCTTTACTTTATATCCAAAGAAAAAAAAGATGAAAATATCCTTTAAGTCGTAAATAAATCTGTGTTTTTAAAACTAATGAAGAGAGCAGAAGTCCATGATTTATTTATATTATTTAGCCTGACGTTTACTGTCCTAAAAACATTTAAATGTTTCTTACAATAAACAAATGTTGTGTTCAATGAGAAAAAAGTTGTCGTTTTATACCTATTTTAACATATTTTAGAGCAGTAAATCACAATACAGTGATATTTTTATCCAAGGTGATCATACTGTCAGAATCTTACACCGGCCCATGCCTAGTCTGTATAAAACTGAAAGAGAAACCTCTATTTAAAGACTCACCCTGATCATCAGCACCGCCTTCCTGATGTCTCTCACACCATCATACACCAGACGTGAGGCATCAATGAACTCGTTCTCGTCCACTGGCTGCCCGCTGTTGGCACTGAGAGCCTCCACTGCTGCCTCTACTTGCTCAGAGAAACGTGGCATCACTGTAAACACACGCACACACAGAAAGGACAAACATCAAGGTCAGACACACTTAGCAGTACACTAAAAGGTGGAGAGACAAAAAAAAAACCTGATTAATTTCGCTGGAAACAATTCAACTCAGCAAATATGAGAGAGAGCGAGCTGGAGTACAATTCAATCAAGACATTGTGCCTGTAGAAACACATAATTCAAATTAGATTTGAATTGAATCGACGCTTTGTCCCCTCGGTTCAACTTTTAAGGCCCAAAACAGAGCGGATGAAAAATGCTGAATGCACGGCTGATGCGTTGCTGGATTTTAATGACTGCTCAGGGCGACTTTTAATCAGGCTTTACTTGACTGCGGGAATGGCAGATGAGAACACTTAATCCAGAGGCACCCTTAAATGAATCAATCATAAGACAGGTAGCAACAAGCTACAACAAACTCTCTCGAAGCCAATCAAATGAGATGGCAACTGGAGACCGTTTGAGAGGTGCATCTAATGTTTAGCGGACAGCGAATAAGCATTAATTCCAATGTGATATTTAACAATATTGAGTGTGTACAACAAAAACTAATACCATTCAGAGGCCTGGAGACCTTCATGCTTAACCAAATTAAATTAAAAGTTTTAAGTAGTTACTCGAACAAACACACTGCTGGTTTTAAAAATTTAACTCCATTCGGATGGTGACTGCAAAAAGCTTTCATGCCTCCTGCTGCTAGCTTATCTCTGCGAAATTTTAGGCTGAATGAGTGCTGAGGTTATGTAATCAGACTAGGCCATCTGAGACTAAACTCTCCTGAAATTTGGTTGAACGATTGACCTGATTCAGCATGATATATTGTGGTTTGCTCAACCACTTTGTAAAAGCCGGCCCACCAGCTACGCACCACCTCCCGGCCATAAAGTAATGGTCCCTCCCTATAGGCGCAGAACACATCTACATTAATACTCATTCACAATTTAGGACTGCGCTGGGGAGAACGGTGGCAGAAGGAGACTGAATATGAAGGAGTACAGCGTGTAAGAGGGAATATTTAAAATTCACATGAGCAGAAGGTTTTGGGTAAACCTCCAGGCTTAAGGGACATGAGTTCTAACAGTAATTAAAGGAATGATTTGTGACATAACATCCTTTATTTTTGCCAGTATGGCCTAGCTATTTGTTTAAGCGCAAAGCCGAGCAGGAGAACACAAAACGTGACATAGCATTTCCCAAGAGAAAGTCCTCAAATGAACAGGAAAATCTTACGCCGTGTCCCCGAGGAATGAGCCATCTCTGCGATTTCAGTCTTAGAAAGACTCCTTAAGGCATCCGAATGCGATTACGTAACCGCACATGAAAGTAATATTGCGTTTTATCTACCAGAAAGAAGTAATATTATGTTTTATCTCGCTAATAAAGCTAGAGTGCAGATACGGGTCACAGAAGGGCTCTCAAAACCTAGACAGCTGCCTATCTAGACAGCATGTTATGCAACCTTGTAAAGGAAGGTAGTCAAAAGTTACTTTTATTTAAAAATCAGCTTTATATACATCAACACCCTATAAACCCACTCGAGGAAATTCTGGCGCAGATGGCAGCAGCACTATTTCTGGATGCCTGTGCAGCATTTTCAGATAGTGAACGAGAACAATGGATTTTAAATAGAAATTAATCACACATGCACGAGTGCCATCGCCACAAATATTAGTAAATAGATCATTCTAAGTTCAAATTGGATGAAGCATGTGCGAAGCAGCTGTTAGATGCTGATAAACAGCCTACAGTTACAGTTATGAGCAGTTTCTCATTAATAAATGTTAATACATATTTGCTTATATATCTTTTTATAAACAAAGAAAATCCACTTGTGCCAAATAACTCCAACGCTAACCTGAAAACACCAATGCAAACAACAGATTTCAGTACGGGTGTCAAAATTAATAGTTTCTACAGTGCATTGCGATGAAGTAGTGGTAAGTAACAGACCACAACTAGGGCTGCACGGTTAATCGAAAAAAAGATCACAACCTCAATTTGACCCCTCAAACGATCTTAATCCAGCATCTCTACAATTCTGCCAATCATATTTTCAAGTTTAGGCGAGAAGCATAAAGGAGGAGGTCACACAAGTCCTCATATTGTTATACATACATTGCTCAGCAACATGGACACCTCCAAATGCTGTTAAAAGAGTCACATACTGTATTTATAAGGTATAATTCACCTCCAAAAAATTCTTCTTTTAATGTATTCGCAGCTGCGAAATCACAGAGCAGACGCATTGTTTGTTTACTACTAATGCTGAGTTCAGACTGCAGGATTTTCAAAGTAGTCGTGTCACAGATGTTTTCATACTGTATGACTATCTGGGCTAGCGTTTCGTCGCTGCTTTGTTTGCACTGCAAGATGGATCGGCGACAGGGAGTTTCACACTGCATGACTTCAAAATAGAAAGAATCGCAGACAACTTTGTCCAAACTACGTCTCACACACGTAGCATATTTTTTGTTAATTACTATATAACGAGAAAGAAGCCTTTAATGGGGAAGAAATGTACTTATTTGCTCACCTGGCTTTGAAGGGAATCAGCAATTTCTCCTCAACTCTTTTATTTTTTGACCGGGTTGGGTTGTGATATTGCTCACATGACTCGTCAAACAGACACGGGGGCTCCTGCCAAACTTACACTCATTTTCCCTCCATTTCTTGGGTCAGAATAAACTGAAAATGAGCTTTTAACTTCTCCCTCAACCTCCCGCTGGCCTGCAGGTACCCACACTATTGAATGCTGCTCTCTGATTGGCTGTAGGCGAACGCCGATGTTATTTTCAGTCAGAACACATTTCACATGGCATGATTTGAATCGCCGACAGCTCCAGATATTCAGCACGCCAAATATCTCCCGGGCATCGGCAACTCATCGGCGATTCTCTCAGACCGTGTCTTTAATAGTTCATATTGTGTGATTGTCACTCACGTGCACGAGCACCGATTTGCCCGTGATTTGTCGGCGATTTCTTAAAACCTGTCGGCGAGTCAAAAATCGGGGCTAAAATCACGCAGTCTGAACTCGGCATAAGAGGATGCACTGTCGCCGGCAAATGATGACTATTAGTGAACAGAACCTGCATAGGCTGTGAATAACAGGTAATAAAGTTATAAATAATGTTCAGTTTGTCGCACAGAGCGATAGTTTGGGAACAAAGAAGAAGTATGATTTCCATGTATGTTTCTTTTTCTCAAAGCGATGGGAGCCATGAGCTGCACTTGGCAGTAAAAGTGAAACCGAGAGAATGGACATCACTGATCATTAACTGGCGGTGATCTTGGTTGTCTGATGTCATTTATTGTAGTAGCATACTATATTTCTATTCATTTAATAAATGACTTGTGCCTCAGAAGGCAATCCTGACACGCAGTGAACGCGCGGTGGCGTTTGATGGTGTCAGACGCGGAGCACAGACGCTCTTGATTCTGGAGATCATTAATAATATAATAGCACAACTACTGAAACGGTGAGGTGTTTTAGAATGACCAAAACAACATTTCAGATGTTTTATGATGTGCTCAGCTGCTGGTTTGTCCATTCACACACATTTTTATCATCACATGATCTCTTATAACAAAATCACATGACCTTGTTTTAATGTGCATACTGGAATTTATGCGGTAAAAGTGTTTCCATCGCAGTTTATGCGCATCTTTTCTTATCGAATAAAATGTTCATCCTACTCAGTTATGCACATACATTTTTTATGTGCATTTTCAAAATTTATGCGCATCATGGCGTTTCCATCAACCGTTTTTATGTGCATATCCTAAATGAGAATAAAAATAGCTGGATGGAAACGTAGCTATTAAAATAACGTCATAGGTAGTTGAAAGATCTGTGTAAAAGGCCTGCCACCACCGCTGGAAAAACTCTTAGAGGAAACACTGAGGAAGCAAAGCTAGGTTGCTGCCAGAAGTGGTGCTAGTGAGGCCAGGAGGGGGTGTTCAACTTGCGGTCTTTGTGGGTCCTAATGCCCCAGTGAATTGATAGGGACTCTATAATGCTCAGTGAGCGCCGTCTTTCGGATGAGACGTTAAACCGAGGTACTGACTCTCTGAGGTCATTAATAATCCCTGGATGTCCTTCGAAATGGAGAAAGGGTTTAACCCTGGCATCCTCGCCAAATGTGCCCACTGGTCTCGGTCCATCATGGCCTCCTAACCATCCCCATATCATAATTGGCTTCATCACTCTGTCTCCTCTCCACCAATCAGCTGGTGTATGGTATGCGGTCTGGCACAATCGTGTCATCCAGGTGGATGCTGCAAACTGGTGGTGGATGAAGAGATTCCCCCTAAAACGATGTAATGCGCTTTAAGAGTCCAGAAAAGTGCTATATAAAATGTAAGGAATTATTATTATTATTATTATTATTATATATACACTACGGCGAAGGCAGCGAGAATCATACTATCAGTGCATTTTCACTGGTATGTAGCAAGCTTTAATTCTTTGATATGTTAGGTTAGCATCAATGCTCACAGTGGATCATGGGAAAAAAATCAGCAAGGAAAGTGTTGAGGGCAGCAAAACGGCAGGCAAGATCTTGACGTATGCTTTTATGTGTTTGTGTAACTGGTGGGTTACTGTGCTCAAATCAATAAATGCAGGCTATTATAAAAATGTATTCCTTCACACTTTCAGTTTACATAAACAATGTGATAAACCTTTCCACTACTTCAAAACCACGTATGCCTGCGTGTTTAGTCATTCAGAATTTCTTTGAAGCAGCCATTTACAATGTACGTGATAAGTGTAAACACACAGTCTTTCACATGGAAAGCAGCAGCGTTGCAGCGTTGCCAAGGCAAGACAACAAGTGCATATGAGTAGCACAGTATGGTGAGGAAGGAGGATCTGTATACAAGTTGCTTTCTTTGGTGTGGGAGGCAGATGCATGTGGGAGTAATTAAAAATGCAACTATTTTAAAAGCTGAATGTACATCTGGGCACATTTGGATGCCTGTGAGATGACTAGACACTGAAGGTACAGTTGAACTCATGATCCCCTATGTCACTGCTGAGGCACACTGTAAAAATCTCCATCTCTCCCACTCAGGATTAGCAGCAGATCATGCCATTATCGTTTATTTGATACCTTCTAAAGGCATGTTTGCTTTGAGCAAGTAAAACTAGAGGTTTAGTTCATAAAGTGAGGGAAAAAATAATTTGAACCCCAGCTGATTTTGTAAGTTTGCCCACTATCAAAGAAATGATCAGTCTATAATGTCAATGGTAGGTTTATTTGAACAGTGAGAGACACAACAATAACAAAAACATCCAGGAAAATGAGTTTCAAAAAAAGTTAGAAATTAATCTGCAACTAATCTTTCTATGAATTAAATAAGTATTTGATCCCCTATCTGTCAGCAAGATCTCTGGCGCCCAGGTGGATCTTATACAGGTAACGAGCTGACATTGGCAGCCCTCTCAGCTCGTTACCTGTATAAAAGAGACCTGTCCACAGAAGGAATCAATCCAGATTCCAAACACTTCACCATGGCCAAGACCAAAGAGCTTTCCAAGGATCTCAGGGACAAGATTGTGGACCTACTCAAGGCTGGAATGGGCTACAAGACCATCGCCAAGAAGCTGGGTGAGAAGGTGACAACAGTTGGTGCAATTATTCGCAAATGGAAGGAACATAAATAAACTGCCAATCTCCCTCGGTCTGGAGCTCCATGCAAGATCTCACCTCGTGGAGTTTCAATGATAATGAGAACGGTGAGGAATCAGCCCAGAACTATTTGGGAGGAACTTGTCAATGATCTCAAGGCAGCTGGGACCATAGTCACCAAAAAAACTGTTAGTAACATGCTACGCCATGAAGGACTGAAATCCTGCTGTGCCCGCAAGGTCCCCCTGCTCAAGAAAGCCATCTAAAAGCCTGTTTGAAGTTTGCCACTGAACATCTGCCTGATTCAGAGGAGGACTGGGTGAAAGTGTTGTGGTCCGATGAGACCAAAATCCAGCTCTTTGTCATCAACTCAACTCGCCGTGTTTGGAGGAGGAGGAACGCTGCCTGTGACTCCAAAAACACCATCCCCACCGTCAAATATGGAGGTGGAAACATTATGCTTTGGGGGTGTTTTTCTGCCAAGGGGACAGGACAATTGCACCAAATCAAAGGGAGGATGGATAGGGCTATGTACCTTCAAATGTTGGGTGAGAACCTCCTTCCCTCAGTCAGGGCATTGAAAATGCATCGTGTTTGGGTACTCCAGCATGACAATGATCCAAAACACACGGCCAAGGCAACGAAGGATTGGCTCAAGAAGAAGCCTATTAAGGTCATAGAGTGGCCTAGTCAGTCTCCAGACCTTAATCCCATAGAAAATATGTGGAGGGAGCTGAAGGTTTGGGTTGCCAAACATCAGCCATGAAACATTAATGACTTGGAGAGGATCTGCAAAGAGGAGTGGGCCAAAATCCCCCCTGAGATGTGTGCAAACCTTGTGGCCAAGTACAACAAACGGCTGACCTCTGTGATGGCAAACAAAGGTTTTGCCACCAAGTACTAAAGCACGTTTTTCAAAGGGATCAAATGCTCATTTCATTCATAGAAATGCAGATTAATTTCTAACTTTATTTGAAACAGATTTGTCTGGATGTTTTTGTTATTGTTGTGTCTCTCACTGTTCAAATAAACCTACCATTGACATTATAGACTGATCATTTCTTTGTTAGTGGGGAAACTTACAAAATCAGCTGGGGTTCAAATCATTTTTTCCCTCACTGTATATGCATGTCTGCTTATATTTAATGACAAAGTGAAGTAAAGTAGGGTGGCATGGTGGCTCAGTGGTTAGCAGAGTCTCCTCACAGCAAGGAGGTCACTGGTTCGAGTCTGGGCAGGGCCAGTAGGAGTTTCTGTGTGGAGTTCGCAAGTTCTCCCCATGTTGGCGTGGGTTTTCTCTGGGTGCTCCGGTTTCCCCTCACAGTCCAAACACATGCACAATAGGTCAATTGAATGAATTAAACTTTTCAGTAGTGTGTGTGTATGGGTGTTTCCCAATACTGGGTTGCGGCTGGAAGGGCATCAACTGTGTAAAATATATGCTGGAATAGTTCAATCCACTGTGATGACCTCTAAAATAGAGACTAAGCTGAATGAAAATGAATGAAGGAAAACAGAAAACTGATGCAGTATCCCATTTACAAAGTGAAGTGAGAATTGTAGAGTATGGATATTTATACTCAATTAGTCTTCTGCCTTGACCCATCCATGTGCATAGACACAAATGTGTGAGAAGCGAGAGACCGCACGCACGCACGCACGCACGCACGCACGCACACACACACACACACAGGGAACATACACCTGGAGCAGTGGGGAGCTATAGAAAGGCACCCCTAAGCTGGGTAACAAATTCAATTCGATAATTGAGTTCAATACTGCTGGGACCAGCAATCGAACCTGCAACCTTTTGATTACTAGTCCAACTCGCTAACCATTAGGTCAAAACTGCCACAAATTTATAATATTATTTATTATTTATAATAATAATAATATTAATAATAATAAAACTTTTATTTATTTATAATAAATATTATTGTATCACTCACTTTTGCCTGCCATTATCAGTCTCACACTATTTATTTTACTGTTTCTGAAAGCCTTGATGGTCTTTTTTAATTGTTGTCCTCTCCCATTCACTGCTCCCTAAGTGTAGCCAACTGTGACGACTTCTGCTGCTGAGAAACCCGGAAATGTGAAAAGGATCCATTTAAAAAAAAAAAAAAAAAATCTAGTTTTTTTAAAGTGATTTCAGATAGATTTTACATTGTCTCTGACTTAAGAACACTGACTGGAACCACAAGATCAAAAAAAAGATTAAAAGACACGCATCTTAGTCGCTGGTGTCTGAAAAACGCAAATCAACATGGTAAACAGTATTGTATCAGACACAGTCTTCTGGTTTATACCTGTTTCAGTAAGCAGCTTGGTAGCTTCCAGCACCTTCTCCGTGTATATGCCAGGCTCATAGTTGTCCATCTCAGATATGACCACATGGACCACACGAGCAGCTCTGCCCCGGATGGCTCCAGCAGTGCGATCAAGCCCGTCCACGTCCTTTTCTTGCAAAGCGATGACACACTTGTTCACATCCTCCAGAATGTGATTTTCTAAAGCAAAAAAAGAGAGAGAGAAGACAATTTTTAAACCAACTAAAGAGACAGCGCTGAAGCATCGACAGAGTGTTAAGTACAATGCAAAAGCGTGAAGACAGGAAATCCTCATCCTTCATGCTGCATTTACATTGTCCCTGACTTAAGAACATTAGCAGGAACCACAAGGGCGGATGAAAAAAAGATTAAAGACACACTCAGACAGTTTAGTAATTGGTGTCTGGGAAATGCAAATCAACACGGTAAACTGTAATGTGTCCTTGAGCGGAGGTGAAGGCAGTCAGTCAGCCTCTACAGCCTAACAAGAACTCTTAAAGGCCACGTCTGACAGAGTCTTTAACATATGTGAGAGAGAATGTCAATATCATAGGATAGAGTTGACAGTCAAGTGCGCTTGAGCGGGGAATGAACTTCTTTAAATGTGTAGGTGTAAAGCTTCCTTTTTTACCTTTTCTGCATTAAGTTATAATGGGCCTGGTACAAGCAGACAGAAGCCAAGCAGACTATTATTCAGAGCAGGTTGCATGGATTAAAAAGCTTGTTCTATTGCTAATGCATAAGGTTTTTGATGCTTAATGAAATATGTTAGATGATCATTAAGCGAGGATGCGCTGAATAAATCAAAAGCGACAGCAGAAAACAGGAAATGTCATCAGATTTGTCATTTAATGCAACATCAGATTTTTATTTCAAACAAATGCTGCTATTTTGAAACTATTTTCAACAGTTTGATACTGGAATTTGGTACCAATCGGTACTGAAATTTCCAAACCGTCCTTTTCCAGCGAACACTTGAGTGCTGATTTACTTCTGTGTTCATGTGCTCAACAGAAATTATTGTGATTGGCTGTGAAGGTCATCATTTCACCGAACTCACCGCCGTTTACTGAGTGCAACCACAGATACAGGGACACTGGAGCGTTTTAAAGCCGTGATTCATCAGCCGATCGTTCGTATGTCAGCTTATAGACAAACCAGCTGATCTTTACAGCAAAAACGTATGTTTATATTTTCCAAAACTACTCTAGACCATTTCAATGTGGTCATGTCATTGGCCCATAAACATTTCCTGCTTGTTATCAAACTATTTTATAACTGTAACGAGAGGCAATTCAATCATAACAATGTTAAAACAGCTATCATAACATTATCAATATATGTCTCTTTTTAGATTCTCTGAAGCTATAGAAATTAAAACAATGTAAAATGTTTATTAAACGCGTTTGGACCATAGTTATTGTTTACATCCTTTAAAATGGTCTATTATGGGAGTTATAGGATTGGATAAATATTAATCTGTAAACAGGGTCAAGATTTTAAAGAAGAAAAATACACATGCGTTATGGATGTGACCAAAAAAGTTCGCGAGTTTGCAGTATACGAAATGCTTTGTAGAAATTCTGTGAATTAAACTGCAAAACTCAAACTAAATAATGCAAATCAAAATTATTGATGGTCCATTTGAGTATTAGTAGACTGACTGCTTAATATTTGTTGATACTGACATTCAACAGACATTTAACTGACTATAAGAAACTTTGCAAGTACATGTCAACTTACACTAACCCCAACCCAACAGTCTACTTATAATCTACTGAGAAATAGTTGCAATGTAACTTAAATTCAACAAACGGACCTTCAAAATAAAGTGTGCCCAAAAATACAAGCCTAAATGAAAAGAGGGTTTCACTATTTTAGTGAAAACTAATGCCAAGGTTGACATTTGCATGAAAATGCTCAGTATAGTGTCTCCAAAGCAAAGCAAATTGTAGGGTCTAGGCATGACTCTCTTTTGTCTAGCAAGTGGCTGGGTGATACTTTCAGGCAAGACCCGAAACCAAGATATTTCAACTAAACTTGTAATGCCAGTTTTGTGTTTCTACTATTAAGCACTACCCACCGAAATTGTGTATTTAACTGAGTGCACTAATTCAGATCTTTCGGCGAGTTCTCATTACAGATTCCGCTTTGAAGGTACCCGAAAGTCTCTTGGTCAATCTCTTGTTCAATTCACAACACATTTATTAAAGTGTCTAACCCAAGCTCCAGCTCCACTCAGGGTTTCTACAGGTTGCACCAAGTAAAATTTAAGACTTTGAGAGCATTATGAGTGATATTTTAGACTAATACAGGTCTGCATGATAAGCATTTTTATTTTTTTTTAATGGCTCAGTTGGCCTAATGGAAAATAATTAAAATATTTAGTTGGTTATTTTTCAGCCACGTTTTACATAATGTGTCAAAGCAAACAACCCCTAGTTTAGTACATATTAAGGATGCTTCGATAGATCGACTGGATATCGCTATCAGCCGATAATCACATTTCATGACTCGACTGGTACTCGCCAAAAGTGTTTGTTTTCGAGTTTACAAGAAGAGTAATGATATTAAAAAAAAGAATAAATAATATTAAAGGAATATTATATGAAATATTTTTTTTACTTGAATATTTAACAAATTTCTGTGATACACTTTCTGCAATAATTCAATTCACTTTATTCCTCTAGCGCTTTTACAATGTAGATTGTGTCAAAGCAGCTTCACATAGAAGGTTATAGTAAACTGAAACAGTGTCAGTCCAGTTTTCAGAGTTGAAGTTCAGTTCAGTTCAGTGTGGTTTAATATTCACTACTGAGAGTCCAAACACTGAAGAGCAAATCCATAGATGCGCAGCTCTACACCACAAACATGAAATATTATATTATATAAAATAATAAACAAACGTATTTATAGGTGTGCATCAAATATGTGCATTAAAGTTTTTTTTATCATTAAAGGGCCACAAAACCCCCCAGTCTCACATGGTGTTTTCACACCATTTAGTTTGGAAAAGCTCAGTAAAGTGGGTGTGTCCAGCTCTGTTTAGGTAGGAATGTCGGGGAAGGGGAAAAAGGGAAGGTTTTGCATTAAAAATGGGAGTTTCCATTTGTGCACGTGCTCATTTTCACACAGAGGCACAACAAGCACAGACGCAGGGGAGAAAGACAGTGACTGTGTTTACACGGACAGCAGTAATCGAATTATTTGCCAAATTATTAATTTGTTGACTTTAACGGCATTTTCTCTTTATTTTCGGATCCGCTTGATGGGCAGGGCTTCTGTCTATGGCTTGGTGACTGTAGCTTTATTGCTAAATGGCTAACAGGTGTTTTATAGAGAGAATAACTGTGTTTATGTGCTTTATGAAAGCTGAAAAACAGCATCGATTCGTTTGGAGCTGTATCCACTAGATTAGAGCTGGGTGCACCCAGCTTTGTGAGCTCATAAACTCCTCCAGAAACTGAACCTGGATGATGGAAGCTTTCAGCGGTGCTTCTGACTGAGCCGAGCAGAGTTTGATGAACTGTTGTCGGCAGGAGGATTTTCCCCCGAGACACCAACAACAGGCGCTACGTCATAATCACACCCCCACAAGAGCAACCTCCTGATTGGTTAACGCGACGCAAATGTAAGATGAAGCTCAGATTTTCAAACTGGAGCGATTCGTGCGAATTGCGCGTTAAGCGCGCCAAATGCGCGTATCTCGCCGCAGGATGCCTATTCGCGCCTTTGCATTGACTTAACACAGTGTTTTTCAACTGGTGGGTCGCGACCCAAAAGTGGGTCGCAGGAACATTTTCAGTGGGTCGCGGAGTGTATGGTCAAAAAACAACAACAAAAGTTTAATTTTTAACTTGTTTTGCGTATACCGGACTTTTATTTTGAAATGCACGCGCGTCACGTTGCCGAGCAACATTGAGAGTCAGCTGGTGGAACTGTCGTGATAAGACGCTGAAAAAGACATTCAGTGAAGTAAGCCTCTGTCAGTTTTCACGATCTGAGAGTGCGATCAAACTAATCCCATTCAGAACTATGTATCTGTGAAAGAGGCTTTTCTTCCTTGGTGCAGCTTGAGTCAAAGCAGAGAAACAGGTGGGACATAGAGCACGATCTTCGGGTAGCACTGTCTACCATCACTCCTGACTTTGAAACTCTTATCACATCAGTAAAGCACATCCTCAGTTATCTCATTATCTTACTGTTAAGTGAAACAGATGTTTATAATTGCTGTCATATTAGATGTAAAAATGGTTATGAATAATTTAATAATTTTACAATTTGCTGGTTTGTTCTGTTCAACAGGATCAGTTTTCATGTTTTATTACCAGTTCAGTTTTGTTTATGGTAACAACCTTTCCTCACCCTGACCGCTGTTTACAGTGTTTGTCGTTTTTACTTTGTAATATTTCTATAATTTGATACAGTTTGTTAAATGTCAGCAATAAAATATTGTTTATTTGCAAGTCTTGCTGATTTTCTCATGATTTTTCTTTCACTACTTGTGTATGTTAACAAATAAATACAAATTAATAATAATTCCTAAAATTATATTACAGTTCCTAAAAATTTGGGTCGCCATATAAATTTGATGACCATATAAAAATGTGGGTCCTGTGGCCAAACCAGTTGAGAACCACTGACTTAACATGTAAATCACTCGCACTTGACGCGTCTTCCGCATCTGCTGTGAACGCAGCAGGTACAAACAATCTTTGAAGCGATCATGAATATTAATGAAGTTGCACCACATACACAATAGAGCGCTCTGGTTGGTTCGAACCAAGTCTTTCTCATGAATTAATGCCGCACGCTCAGAGAGGTCAGGATGTACTCGCAGGTACAGACGTCCACTCTCCACGCTGGAATACACGCATGGATCTCGTCTGCGTGGCGCAGCTTCAAAAATGTGTTTCAAACCGGAAGAACGAATTTGCTCAAAATAACGCAAAAACAACCAATTTTCACTTTTTAGTCAATTATATGTGTCCTAATAGTGTTTATAGCAGCGCGGGACACATATATGACTGTCAACAGCTCAAAAAATGTGTTTTGGTGTTTCGTGACCCTTTAAGGCATGTTGATATCCTCTTCCATCATTTGTGATGTCTCTAAATTGCATTGTTGGACATTTTTCTCACCAATTATTTTAGCTGTTTTATCTATTATTTTCTGTAAAGCTGCTTCTGGTCACCACACGTCCATACTAAACGGACATAAGAGACATGTTTAGGGGATTATATAAGGAGAGATCTCCACTTAAGTATTATACTTAGAGTGGAAATTAACTTTATGTATTAAAGATTGTAGCATCAGAATCAGTACTCAATCACCCGCAAAAATCCTGATCGAAGCATCCATAATACATACTTTTTCCAACACTACATGTAAGCCATTTAAAAACTATTAAACTAAACGTATGAAGGCCATCCAGGTCAGTGTCTTCCACCTATATGGTCACTTGGAGAACTTTCAAACTAGTTGCATAGCACACAAGGAAGATAGTTAAACCATATTGGTTATAAGAAAAGCTATTAAATTAGCTATTATAATATAAGTTATAAATAAAGCTTTGTTAAATGTTTTATTGAGTTAGATTGATGGTAAGAAGATCGCTGGTTTGAGCCTCGGCTGGGTCAGTTGGCGTTTCTGTGTGGAATTTGCATGTTCTCCCCTTGGTTGCGTGGGTTTCCCTTACAAGCCCAAAGACATGTGGTACAGGTGAATTGGGTTGGCTAAATTATCCGTAGTGTATGTGTGCGAATGAGTGTGTATGGATGTTTCCCAGAGATGGGTTGCAGCTGGAGGGGCATCTGCTGCGTAAAACATATGCTGGATAAGTTGGCAGTTCATTCCGCTGTGGCGACCCCACATTAATAAAGGGACTAAGCCGAAAAGATTATGAATGAATGAATGAATAGATTGTTGGTGATTGGATGACTTTTGCCTGATTGAGTAGCTTGACATGGACAAAGTAAAATCAAGACCGGTTTAAAATGATTTAAGACAATAATTCAGTGAATTTAGGACATTAAGAGCCCTTGGACACCCTGTACACTACACACCACGGACTTACCAGATACGCAGAGGAAGTCGTCAATGGACGTGATGTCATCCACAGCGTCAGTGAGCACTCGCACCTGTTTTTCCCACTGGTCTTTAAACAAATCCATGTTATCCTGAGCCACCTTGCTGTTCGGTTTGGCAGCCAGGGCCAAAGCTGCATTAATCACCTGCAATTACAACACACAAGCCATTAATCTGCTTTTTAAGACGTACAAGAATAAAAAAAAACACAACAGCACATATGCAGATTGATTATCTGAGCCCTTCCCCCCCGCTTCAAAACACAATGCAATTGTTTCAGATTACGACAGAGATTAAGCCATGTTTATTTAGATGGAAAGATACGCGAGTTCAAAGCCCCAGGATCAAGGAAGAGTCACTGGAGCTCAGATTAAAGAGGTATTGACAGTGGACGTCTAGTCAAATGGTTGCGTACCTGAGGGCACAGTGTTTCCAGCTGGGAAGCGGCCATTCGCACCAGCTTCACTCCCTCTTCGTTGTTGGAGATGGAGCAGGCGAGGTTGGCGACCTACAACCAGAAATAATGCAGCTTTTTAATCACATGGTAAATGATCACATTGTATTGTATATTTTGTTCAATGCCAGGTCAGCTACACTAATCATCTTCATGCCAAAATCTATTCAGAATAACACAAACGAAAAGTTAGGAAGCAAAACCCGCTAAATGTTGTTTGATATTTGCTTTTAAAATTAACATTTTTCTTTGACTCGTGTGTGTGTGCGTGTAGACTTAAGCCGCCTTTCCACTGCACACAACATTTGGACACGACTGTCAGAATACGCCCCCTTGTGGCAGTCACACATTATTTTCAGTGTTGTCGGGCACCATTATGGAGACGCTGCTCGCAGTTTCCGAATAAAGGATTCTCGCAGAGTCTAAAATAAAGGAGTGCAAGAGCCTTTATTCGCCATGTGTTCACCATGGTTGAACGAATGAATGAATAAATGAATACTGAAACTCATAGGACGCTAAAAATGTCTAACAATATTTTTATTACTCATTTATGAATGAAAATGTTTTTTTTTGTTTTTTTTCAATACAGACTTTTTCTGATTCAAAAAAATAATGGAAAAAAAAAATCCTAACCTGCTTGGACAACACTGAAATACATTACTTACGGTCGGACGGTCGCATACGGTCTAGTAGCAGGAGTTCAAATATTTTAGCGGATCCGCAGCTCAAATTGGATCAGAATTTCCCACATACAGAGATGATCGGAACTCCACGCAGCTCCCGGACTACTCTACATTGGAAATGAATGACTTCCGGTCTGTCGCTTGTCGTTTGTCATTTGCAGTGGAAAGGCAGCTTCAGTCGTTTTACTTTAATAGTGTCAAATAAATTCATTGCCTTTAAAAGTACAATAACTGAACATAAACATAGAAGGCTGAGGAAGAAATTGCAGATGGCATTTAGAGGTTTTTGCATATAAACTCCAACTTTACATTCAAAAGGACAAATCAAACCTGTTTCATTACATTGGCCATTGTTTTTATACAAAACTTCTTCCACATCAGAGTCACTTAAACAAAATAAATTGTCTCCTAATGCTAGAATTTTATGATTTTCACCTAAATTTGACTACCTTCAGAATGATATTATATAAAAGAATATAGACACAAGCTTCTAAATGTACAAAGAAAGATATTGGCTTCCCTCACCATAAACGCAACTAAAACACTGCAATAACTTAATAATGGGGAAGCGTTGTCTCTTCATCTAGTGCAGGGGTGTCAAAATCAATTCTACAGCTATCCAAGCAGACCAATCATAGAGCTTGCGAAACATGCTGTTGGGATGTGTAGTTACATTTTTTGATGTGTGTGTCGGCTTCAGCTACGGTAAGGGCTATGTGACTGTGCACAGGCTGCGCCGAAGCATACGAGTGCGCTTGATGCAGAAATATAAATCAGCCTTTAGTTCAAGCCCTGTTTCAACACCTATCTGTAGGTATCAAAGACTAAAGCACTCTATTAGTACAATCAGATGTGTTTAATCAGGGTTGTGGAGAGCAATGGTCCTCCATGAACTGTTGCTGCGTCTGAAATTGCCTACTACTCAGTAGGTACTGCATTTGAACTTAAACGAACTACTCGGCCATAAGAAAAGTACGTTCTATATAGAGCTGCACGATTCTGGCTAAAATAAGAATCACAATTTTTTTGTGCTTAAAATCAAGATCACGTTTTTCTCACGATTCTTTCGATGTAAAATAAAGGTTTATATAAGTAGACTATTGCTATTGTTATTTCTCAAACATATGGTAAAATAACGCCAATAATAATATTGTGTATCTACTGTTGGTTAAAATGCTACATTTTGAACAGACTTTGAACGGTGGACTTAAAAAGACTTAAAATTTGTCCTGGTCTTTAATGCACAGTGAAGTGACGACATCAAAATACAAAATATTCATATTTCTAAAGTTGAATTATTGTGTTTGAGACATATGCTTGCATTGTATTCAACATTATATAGGCTAGAGTAGTTATACTGACACTGTTAAACATTTATTCTCCTGCACGACACTCGGAAAAAAAAAATATTAAATGCGTGTCACAATCATAACTCTAAAATGCGATATGATCATTTAAATGATGTGCGCGTTTTTCGTTTCATTTTCACTGCTGAGTGCGGTTCATACTTCCCGCGCGGCTCCCAAACGATCACTCTGTGCATATTTACAATTTTATTACGTGTTATTCACAGCCTATTCAAGTTCTGTTCACTAAAGTAGATGCACGGATGTCTATCATTAAGTAGGGCGCGCACCCGCCCTCTCTGTGGTAACACAGAGCAGCGCATGTAAAACAATGTGAAGACTTGCGGCTGCCTTTGTTTCTCTCCTGAACTTGAAAATAGGCTTATTGGCAGAATCGTAGTAATGCTGGATTAGGATCATCTAGGGGGTCGAATTGAGATTGCGATCTTTTTTTGATTAATTGTGCAGCGTTAGTTCTACAGTATGAATGTCAGTAGTATGAATAGAACTTTGATGTAATAAATCCACCATTCTGTCATCATTACGTGACCTACGTGCTTCAGCTGCATCGCTACACAACCATTCATGAATTCTCTCATGGAGCATCATGGGATAGCGACGCACTTTAGAATCTCACCAGAAGTAGGTCATCCAGGTATTTCTCGCATGCCGTTACATTCCATGAATTCGGACTACTCTGCTCACATGTTTTTTAGCATACTATATAGTATGGAATAGGCACAGGATAACCGTTTTCAAGGTATACCGCGGAAAAGCCAATGTTTTAAAACCGTCAAAATTTTCTATTATACTGTTCCTAAGGTGTGTAAGATTTGTTGTTTACGTTTTAAGGACAACAGTATTTCCAGCATATCCAAAGATGCTGCTTTAGATTGTAAAGAAATCTGTGTTTTTGAAACTATCAAAGACAGCAGAAGTCAGTGATTTATTTGAATTATTTAGCCTGACATTATACTGTTGAGCAATTCCACGCAAATGTCAACCTTTCCCTAAAAAAATTAAGTTGTCATCATAAATAGCGAAACCCTTCTAATCTTTTGTGTGTATCCTTGTATTTTACAGTGCTGTACAAATACTCAAAAATGTCTCAGTCAATGTTTTCAAACATATATATTTGATTTACCAAAATCTCACAAGTGGAAATTTCACATCCGTCACATCCATAACAGAAAAGCGTCACATCCAAAACAAAGCTTTTTCTTCATAAATGCAAAAATGTAAATTAAAATAACCAACCATTTTTGTTCTACAGAGAGCCGACTCCTATCCTTGTGTTTAGCATTATTGCTTTTGGATTGTTCAGTTTAATCCACAGAATTTCTACAAAGTATGTTGTGCACTGTAAACTCGCAGATTTTATCACATCCATAACGCATGTTTATTTTCTTCATTTTAAGTATAAAAATTGTTTTCAGATTGATATTTTTCTGATCCCATAATTCTGTGTATATTTGTTTTGGAAAATGTAAACAGATGCTTCAATATAATGTTAACATATACCTTATCTGTGCGATTATGTTTTGAGGTTTTTACTGCAAATGTCACATCCATAACGCTGGAATTGCTCTGTTCCAAAAAATTATATAAATGTTTCTCTACATAAAATATTTTGTTCAAAACTGTGTTTTGTTTTTACCCAAACAATTTTAGAGCAGTACACCGTGAAATACCGTGAAACTGTGATATTTTTATCCAAGGTTATCATACAGTCAGAATCTTATACCGGTCCATGCCTAGTATGGAAGTATGCAATTTTGGACAGCTTGAGTTTGACACCTGTTATCTAGTCAATGACAGGGAAAGAGTTGACAATGGGTTAAAACAAAAAAGTAAATTACTAGTAAAATTTGCCTAAACAGTTTGAGTTGGACATGACAGATGAATGGTGAAAACTTGTTTTCCCAGCCTCTCACCCACAGCTTTAATTTAACACACACCTGCTGTCAGCTGCTGATCAGATTATTTGATAAAATGGTAAAATAATACAACAGGAAAACGTGCCCCAGAGGATTAAACCAAAACAAAAGCAAAGCCTGAAATTGAGGTCTGGTCGTCTCCCCACATGGGGAATATATTTCATATAATTCACAGGACGATAGCTGACAGCGTCAGGGAGTGGTTTCTGGAGATGATTAAATCACCGGTCTGCCAGACTGCTGTTACCTCAGGAAAAGTGAGAAAGGCAAATATTCCTGACACTTTCAGAAACTCCTGCAGCAGCTGAAGTCTAAGTGCTGAAGTAAGCAACCCTTCTGCCTGTTGCTGATGTTTATAGTGCTATAGAGTAAATTGTCATTTTGACCCACAAATCTCCCTCCCCAAACATGATTGCCCAAACATCCCCTACTGTCGTTATTTGCACATTTCTTGAGGCAGGAAAATAGATTTAATTAATTTTTTTTCATGGTTCCAGTGCCTTGCTCTGGCTGCAATAAAGCGAAATAAGCACAGCACTTTGCAGAGTAGCTTCATTACTTAAGGCGAGTCTCGTTTTAATTAAATGTTACAGAGGAGTTTCATCCATATTTGTTTAGCGGGACTGCTCGGAGTTACTCTACCTTATCGTAATGTGCTAGAATTGGCTCTGCCAGGAATGGGAAATCCAGAACACAAGTGGAGTGTAAATGTGAACAGAGCTCAGCCTAGTCGCAGAAAACGGCCCACTGACTACACGAGTACCGCAGCCGACGCTCTTCCGCATCCCTCAAGCACCATACTGGGAATCTCTCGAGCAGCAGGGTGCCATTAGCAAACACACTAGTCAAGCATTAAAAACATGTATACATGCCAACTGTTTAAACAAGGAGCACTTCAGCATGCGCAATAGAGTTCAGCGCTCGAAATCCTCATGTGATGAGACTTCATAGTAGCGTACCCGGGGGTGGGAGGGTTTCCAGTGGTCAGGGGAAAATCTGAAGCACACCTTTGTTAACACAGTCACCGTGATACACACTCAGCTTGACATGAAACATGCGACGGAAGAGTCCTAAGGGCCACTCCACTGCATATCCATTGGCCACTCTGGAAGATTACAACCAGTAGGCTGCTGATTTGATCCCGTGAGGAGCGATCCTTGACCATTACCCACAGTGCCCGAGAGCGAAGCAGTTAACAGCAGACTACTACACAGAGATTTTACCTTCGTAACAAGCTTATGACTAGGACTGTGGAATTAATCGAAGTTCAGTTTCGATTGATGCTTCCAATGATTATGATAAAACATTAATGGAGATAAATCTATTATTGCGTCATTTCCCACCCCCTTTCTAGCAGTATGTGTTCATTTCACCGCAAAGCTATTTCACATGAAGATTAGTAAAAGCATGACAGTAACTAGGGTTGTCAACTTACGATACTGAATTTTAAAAATGTCCTTTTGTCGCGAACATTCATTACTGACCTCTCTATGAACATGATCTGATTATAACAGCAGATCAATGATGCGAAACAGCCTACTATGCAGAATATATAAACACATACAGCCCCTTACAGTCTCTGATATGTTACCAATTACAGAAAAACTACACACAGCAGACATTTAGGCCTTATTTAGGTTCAAAAACAACACAAAATATAGCCCACAGTCAGTGCAGAGCTCTCATCTGTGTCTTCAATCTTCACCAGCACATGTAGCCTCTCGTTAGAAAGTAATTTCATCATTCTGAGTTCATAATAGTCCAGAAGGTGATGATAATGGTTAAACGTAGCAGATCTTAATGTTTGCTGAAACAATAATTTGCTCCTTTGTTTTTCCAGCTTCTCCTTTGTTTTTGCAGGCGTCAGTCTCGCGTTTGTCTGTTTCTGAAAGGATCGGGTTTCAAAAGCACGTCAATAATCAAGCGCACGTTATTATCATCAGCTCAAGACGTTTGTTATTTCAAATATAGACGCAAGTGAGAAAGAGAAACCGCTTGCATTTCAAATGGGCTCGTAAAAAACTACGGGGTACAGCGGAGAATCTGCTGTTCTTGGCTTTGTGGCTGTTCAAGACAACGACAAGGTTAGTTTGAACTCGGGTCGACCATGGCTCGTTATTATATGCTTATGTTATTTCGGTGTATTGTTTCTCGGCTGTGTATTAAACATGGCGGGTTCTTTGTTTTCATTCTGGCTTGTTGCACGAACAAATGACGTATCTCTGTAAACCAATAGCGTTCAGCTGCGCGTCTAGCTCCTCCTTTTGGTCACCCTTTGGTACCCTTGGTACCGTTTGCAAAGGGTGACCAAAACGTGGTACAGTACGTTATGCTTTTAGACAGTGGAAATGGCCTTGAAAGCGTACCGAACCGTACCGTACCACTCAATGGAAACGGGCCATAAATGGTCAAATACATGCAAAAATGAGTCAAAATGGGGTGCATAGTGATTCCTCACATTAAGCCGCTTGTTATGAATAAATAACTAAACATAAAGAGTTAACGAAACAGCATGTGAAAGCGAAAACTGTTGAATGTTTTTATCATTATTAATCAGACAAAAAAATAAATTAAAAAACAACTCACAAATGAAGGACTTCTGTAGCTTTAATAAGAAACAAATCATGCTGAATTCTCACATTGAAGATGCTTAAAGCAGAGTTTGCTTCAGTAGTATATTTGTTTTCAATTGCATTTATTTCCTTTCCATAATTGTGAGAGCTGTTAGCCCTTCCCATTCTGCTTTAGGATTAAAAGTTGTGAAAATCTTTGAAACAGGTGTAGTACATACATCAGGATGTGAAAATAAGGGATACACTCAACATAATAAGGGATAACAAAAAAAAAAAAAAATGTAATAGTATACATTAGCAAACAGTTTAGCTTATTAAAATAAGCTATTATAAAGAAATATAATCAAGTTATCAAATCTCACTAATCTTCTCCTCACTAAATAACTCACTCATTCTGAATAAAGAGCAACGAATGAATCTCATTTATTTAGATTTTTTTGTTTGATTACAATAAATAACAGAGGTGTCACTTTGAACATGCACACATCTAACGTTATAATGAGAGCATTCGACTGCTTTCCTAACGTTTTATGCTCATTTAGGACTAAATGAGTTGTGTTTGAAAAAAAATAAATAAAAAAATCAAGATGGACATCTTTAGATGTTATTATAATTAATTGTGTGTACATGTCTGTTAAAACACGCACCCAAAACCCTGTATCCACTTTCGCTATGTTTCAAATCGCATGTACAGAATCCGTTTGGGAAACTATTTATCACTATGGAGCACGTCTGACAGTCACGCACCGCTTAATGACTGTTTTGAGGATTGCACAGGAGGAGCGACGGCACCTGTAATGAAAACGAAAGGGAATCCTGCCATTTTTATATTTATTTCAAAGTGTTTCATGCCTAAATAAACTGAAAGCACAGAACTGACTCACATTTAAGAGCAAGGGGTGGCCCCTGGTGGTTCGGCGGTATGGGTTGCGTATAGGGAGGATCAACTCTTTAATGTTTATTGTCACCCTTCAGAGAAAGACTGAAAATACGGGAGAAATATGGGAAAATACCTTTACGGGATGATAGCGGGAGAGAACTCTAAAATAAGGGAGAATCCGGGAAAAACGGCAGGGTTGACAGGTATGGGTGTAGTATCAACCTTATTTATGGGGAAAATTCTATATCAACATCCAAAACATTGATAATAGTTTTAAATAATACTGAGTACAATTATGACCAAACTAATCATGATTATGATTTTTCCAATAATCGAGCAGCCATACTTATGACAGCATTCCCCACTAGTTTTCTGCTAGTGGGCTAGGTGAGTAAATGAAACGCAAACAACTGCAAAATAAACTCCAGTGCTTTACTGCAGAAGCAGCCAATCAAGCACTGAGAAAGGTCATGGAAGATTTACCGCAGTGTTTTATATTTTCTTGGATTCAGCGTTTTTCTCTTTCACACTAAAAGCATCTTCCGCCAAAGGATGAAATGTGTAATTGTGAGTTTATATCTAGCAATCTTAACTTTTGTCTGTGAGATGTTAACTCAATTCCAAGCTCCTAACTCAAAACAAACAATTATGAACGAAGAGAGATGGACTGAAATGAAACGGCAGTTTTATAAACTTCTATGGGAAATCTATGGGGTTTCAGAGTACACACATTAGGGCTGCACGATTCTGGCTAAAATCAATATCATGATTCTCACGATTTTGTAGATGTAAAATAAAGGTTAACATGAGTAGGCTATTATTATATTATTATTATTATTATTATTATTATTTACCAATATGCTAAACAACATTAATATTACATGTAGGTCTACAGTTGGTTAAAATGCAAAATTTTGTATAGACTTGCAATGCACTTGAATTTGCTTTAAACCCGATCCTTTACTTACAGCATCTTGTTGTCATACTTCATTTACATTGTTTGCTTATTTTATTCAACAAAACTAGTATAAACCTAGTACTTAGTGCGAGTTCGCCTTATGATCAGTGCAGTAAGAGACTGTATTATCATCATCAGTAACGTTACCCGTTTAGCACAAAACTTCCTAACATATAAAAATCTATCATATATAAATCTTAACTATAAAACGATCTGCCATTGTGCTTTGTTTTCTTTGTTTGCTTGTTACTTCACCCGTACACAGCACTAAAGTCCAGCATCTTTACATTGGCTTTAGTCTTGACCAGTGCAGTTGAACGACATTTGTTCTGGGAGCACTGTACAAATGTGGCGGCGCTATTGACACATGCTCAGGGTTTGTATGCGATATCTAGTGTACATAATCATGTTCACATTAACCACATTCACATTCACCAACAGCTATTTAAAAACCTAAAATTCTCACGCACATTTTTATTTCTGCATCTCCTACAGTTTCCTCTCGCTGTGCCACAACCCGAGCTAATGAGAGTGTTACAACAAAGGCATTTTAATAGCATCTCTGATTTAAGCAAGTCTAACACTAACTAGCTTGACCCGCAACAATCAAAATGTCAATCAATAGCTTGCAGCTCCGCATAATTTCAGAGTCATTTCCATTCGAGTACTGATCCTCTTCCTGAGGTCTTTCAATCATACAGCAACATCCCATCAGTGCAGCTGGTTTTTCACCCCTCTGTGGCATCGGCGGGTCAACAGAGGGGCAAGTTTGTTCTTTCAGAAGCTTTCGAGTACATACAGTACACGCAGAGCAGCAGATACACTCGCAGTGTTTCTAAAGCTCAAAACAAGAAACTGAAAAACAACTCCACTGACGTCTCTTGCAAGGTTCATTTGCATCCAAGCAGAATCAGTAAAGGGGAAAAGCGTTCATAGTGAGCCCATTCTCATTTCCTGTTTAGGTAAATTAGGAGTCCAATCACACTAGTCGGTACACCTTCCCACACAGATAAACTGGAAATAAGTGCAGGATTCAGAGAGAAAACTCCAAAAAAAGCTATTTATTTAGGTTCATGACAAATACTTGCAGCCTTTAAATGGAACTTAAATGACCCAGAGCAGTGTCAAAACATTGACACCGCATTGAACATGCATAGCTTTTTATTATTAGCCATTAGGGCTGCTTAGTATATCGTTTCAGTATCGATATAGCAATAGTAACATCTCAGGATCTGCAACACTGAGTTATGATTATAGCGGACCAGGAGAAACAGAACACATGAGAAATGTGTAGCTATTGCAGCGTTTAACCAAAATGGAGTAAAAGTGAAGGGTTTAACACAGCAAAAGTATTCAGGCAAAATACATTTTAACATTTGTAACTTTAATAAAGAAAATTTGTATTGAATTATTTATACAGAAAAGACTTTTGCAGTGTAATGTCCTTACTAACGTTGTTTGCTTTTGGCCTCTGGACTGCTTTGCTCAATATGGCTTTGAACTGCTTGGCCCCGTAATTGCTGCTTGCAGCTATTTTTTTACTTATTTATTTTTTACATTTTATTATTCAAATTCTCAAATTCAAGGTCACATCGAAAGAACGAACTCGGGAGACCGCGAGGACAGAAAGCGCGTCCTGTGAGAAATGAGATGCTGCGTTTTTCCTGATGGTCACATGACCCTCACGTGTCTTTAACCGTAGATTATTTAAACATTACAGCATTTATACAGCGATTTACTATTTTCCCCCATTTCACAATATATACTCTGCATAAAAACTTTACAATTATACGCTGCACATCACAAATAAACTGATTTTAATAGGAATTTCAGCAAATAAACACCCTTAATGTGTTCATGCCTTTAAAAAGATTTTTACGTTAATGTTTACTTTCACCGTCTCATTTAGGGAAACTCCTGAGGTAAATAAGTATACCTCTGAACTTTAATAATAAATCTATACAAAATGCTGCGCTTCCCACCTCCAGTTGCAATGACTTCTGGGACTTCTAGAGCGAGTTCGGTCCTCAAGTCTACATCGGTGCGTCCTTGATACCAAGAACTCATCTGGTAATTTTCACGATCCCTACATCTTGAGTATTGGAACTGAATATCAGTGGATGATGATGACATTTCACGAGAACACGAGGACATAAGACCACTGAAGAACGCATATTGAGAAACAGCCTGCTTTGGACTTGTGGGGGAAACAAGAGCACATGGAGGAAACCTACCTGAACACTGGGAGAACATACAAACTGACCAAGTGGAGGCTCGAACCAGTGATCGTGCTACCCACTGCCCCACCATGACGCAGTGGCTTATTATCTTTCTATTAATTAGACATTGGCTGATTATACTTATAACAAGTGCATATTCTGCATAATCTTATTCTACATCCCAATACAGAAACTCAAATGCTATCTTGATATCTATTAAGCAGGAGGAAGTTAGGAGTTAGGGCGCCACGGTGGCATAGTGAGTAGCACGTTAGACTCACAGCAAGAAGGTCGCTGGTTTGAGCCTCGGCTGGGTCAGTTGGCATTTCTGTGTGGAGTTTGCATGTTCTCCCTGTGGTAGCGTGTGTTTCCTCCGGGTGCTCCGGTTTCCCCCACAAGTCCAAAGATATGCGGTACAGGTGAAGTGGGTGAGGTAAATTGTCCGTAGTGTATGTGTGTGAATGAGAATGTATGGATGTTTCCCAGATATGGGTTGCAGCTGGAAGGGCATTCGCTGCGTAAAACAAATGCCGGATAAGTTGGTGGATCATTCCGCTGTGGCGACCCCGGATTAATAAAAGGACTAAGCCGACAAGATAATGAATGAATGAATGAAGTTAGGAGTTTAAAGCAAAAACTTAGTTAGTGGTTTATTAATAGCTAGAATTGCATCTTGAAAAGAAACCCTATTGCTCACGCTATTTTAATAATCAAATACCAAAAGCTGTAATCTTACGCAAAGTAAATGACGTTTATTACACTGCAATGCCAACTCATTCCTCTCCTCTCTCACTCCCTCTCCCTGTCTCTTCCTCTCATTTTCTGTACCACTTGGTAGTTTAGTCCCTGCACAATCTCGGTGTTCCTTGAGCAGCCAGGAACCTTTGAGAACAAGGCCTTGAGGCAATAAAACTAAGCTTGCTCTATTTTTATCCTGCTTCAGGAATGATGCATTTCACGGTATAAAACCCAAACTGCCACCGTTTCAGCGACCAAGAACTGACACTCAGAGCCAAGCGACGGATCTTCCTGCATGCTCAGAAGTTCAAAGTCAATACAAGTGGCTTTCTGAATGGGGTGGAGAGAAAAAAAACAAGGTGAAATTAGCAAACAGGTAACGGCGGAGTACTCTTGGGATGTATGAAGGTTGCCAGAAGGGTCTCCACCTACAGCAATGACTACAACGCAAATGCCTCTATAAAAGAAACTATATGAATGGTGGTATCTGCAAACGCAACCGAGAGAGAGAGAGATGAGATACGTAGCTGGCACTTTTTCCAGCCCCCAGAGAGTGTCGACTTCATGCCTTCTGCGGGTGTAAAAAAGAAAGCGAGGGGAGAGAAGATTTGGCTGCAGTTCCACTGCTGTCGTAGCCATGGATGCTTCATTGTACAGCAAATTAAACGTCCTCCCTACAGCAATAATCACATCCATATTTAAACTCTAAACAGAGCGAGAGGGAAAAAAATGGATTACACTATAAATCTCCTCACTTATTTGTGGAATGTGGGCCACGTTTGTAGAAGCAGGTTATCATTTTGTGCAGGATGATCATACTTGAATCAAAATTACTTTGAGATTTTCAGGAACGACTGATAATCTGTTATTGTGAAATCTTTATTGTGGTTGACTATGCATTGTGTGAATCAGGCCTGAATGATATTAAAAAACAAAATGATCGCAATATTTTGTTTTTCTGCAAATATATATTGCAATATATTTTATATAACCAGAAAATAAAATTGCATAAATATTTTATTATTATTATTATTATTATTATTATTATTATTATTATTATTATT